>NW_010590036.1:3901-26824 GCF_000705375.1 Tinamus guttatus
TCATCTGCAAGGCACTTTATGAACATTAACTAGTGTTCTGAAAGCAGCATTTGTCCCACTTTTCTATTCCAAAATTACTTTTATGTCACTTTCATTTATGTCATGTCTACTGGAATTTATTCTAAGCTATTATATTACTATATTTGGTTCATGTCTAGTCTTGTCTTTTACACTTCTATATTGCTTCAATTTAGGAGGTATCAATATGATTTATTTAGTATAAACATTATGCTATAAAAATACATCCCAGAAATACATTCTGTGCCCCAAGGAGCTTTAAGTTGTCCAAAGTAAACAAGAGATAGGAATGGAGAGGAGATGAAGAAGAAAACATTATTTAGTAGTTCTATCTCTTCATCTCAAAACTCTTTTCTTTATTAATATGAGGCTTCATATAATATTACTAAATTGTAAATAAAAAAGTTCTTAAAGAATTCACGAACATTTTCACCTCACATAACTTCCTGTGCCCCCTTGCATCATGGCAGCGAAAAGAACAAAAAAACAGGTTTCCTGCTCCATTATTTATGCATGTATACATATTTATATGTGCTTTCTCCAAAAAAGATGGCTTATCATTGTGAAAGAAGCCCCTAGCATAAGGTAAACTGACTTAACACATGTGAAAGACTTGGCAGCTCTGGGACAAATGGTAGAGGACAGCAAGGAAAAAGAGGCAAAAAGCAGTAGAGATCAAAACTCTTTAGCGATTAGTCTAGATTTCTTTAAAAGTTTTTTATTGTGCCCCCTCCCCCCCATATAGAATCAGCTGGAGCAATTATGAAATACAAAACTTATGCTTTTTTTCCCTCCTATTATTTCCCACGAGGGAGTATCTGCCTCTGCTCTTGTTTACCTGTCAATAACTTAAGTACTATGATGATGATCAAATTATAACTTTCTGATTAGGAAGCTGATGTGTTGACATTAAACAAAATTCTAATAAAAAAGGAAGATTGAAGGAGATAAAAATGGAGCATCTATTTGTGATTAAGGCCTAATATAAAATGAAGGCTTACCTTACCATTTTACTAGTTATTGTAGTAACTTGGTACATGCAGGGATTTCCTTGCCTCGCTGTGTCAAGAAGATTGCACTATGATGACTTGATTCTTAGTTTCCTTACTGAGGTAAAAGCAAACTAGCAAGCATAGTAATGTGTACAGATGGAAAGGGACTTGATCATATAAATGTATCTCTGGTATTTATTGAAATTGCCTAGATGAAGTTGGCATTTAGCGATACTGTATAATTTGTCAGTAGACCATCTAGTGACTCTGCCTTAAACAGGAAGAGGTTTAGTTAATGTTTTATTTTCTTTTTTCATGATAAGAAGATTTGTGTAGCAAAACCTTGTTGCTAAAGTGTAGGTATTCTCATCTGCTTTGCTGAATTGGTGGCCAGGGAGTAGGTGATTTATGAACGTGGAATTTCACATTTTAGGAAGCTGCATGAGTTTCTTCTCTTGGGCCCAAAGTACTGTCAGCTCTTAAAATGGACTGTTTTTTTTTTTTTTTAAAGATCTGAGAATGCAGTGTTCTTTCTAGAAGGCAGACTAAAATGTTTTCTCAAAAAATCTTTTTCTCTGCCCTCCAAAATAGCTCAATGGCAGTATAAGACGTGAGGTAAAGCAATGTGGAAGGGCACAGTGTGTCTTGCTACAACTCTGTATAGCCAGAAGAAAAGAGTATGAAGAATGTTAGTAAAATGAAACTCCTGATTTTTTAATACTTTTTTTCAATCTTTCAGAAGTTTAAAATAACACATCTTGGTAAATTGACTGATGCCATGTGACAAGAGGGTCCCACGAACACCTGTGAACCGAGAAGCCCATTTATTCCTTTGCTGTTAGTACAAACTCAGAAACTTTGTGCAAAAAAAGGCATCAGGGCCACAGCACTTTCTTGTGCAAGGCTGCTCCCTACGTGGGGCCCTCTGTCATCACGAATTTTGTGACTATTGAGTTCAATCGTGTTCCACATTAGCAATCCTTACTTTCTGCACTATTGTCTTTTGTCCTGTTTTTATAGTGCGCAGCTGGTATAAATCTGGAAGTTAAAGGGCAGATTACCTTCACAGAGACTCTACTCTACAGCCACCAGGAAATACACACACATATATACACATATATATGAGGCTCATGTACTTCCTTCGTGCATGCATGGAAATCGGAGTTTTGTGCCAGCTTGAGTTTCACTACTTAATGGTATCTGTGTATATTCCCAGGGATGTCAACTTGGGCTCTTTAACTTTAATTGTAAGGAAACACACCTACTGATTTCTAAGCTTCATCCTTTTCCATCACCCTGACAGAGTAATCAAAACCACCACATTAAAACGACAGAAGACATGGAAAAAAAAGCCTATATTCTTCTCTAGTCAAGTATGTTTCTTAGGTCAATCAAGTCTGATGTTTAGTTATAGAATTCCCCAAACTAATGTGACTAAAAACTGTATATTATTTATACTAATAACAATTTTTCCATCTACTTTGGAAATTATGTAGTACAGAGAAAGTTTAGGCTTAGTTCTTATTTCTGTGGCAGCGTGCCATTCTTCTCCCTTTTCTTAAAATCATTTCCAACTGTGTTTTCATGCCTGGGACTGATTTGGGAGTACTCTGAAAGTGCATTTAGTCATACGGAAACTCTGCTTTTACTGTTTCTATTATAGTCTTACAGACTTGTTGACAGTTTCTTTTCTGTATTAAGTTGGATATAATCTTATCTGAACAAGAATATGTCAAATGCATAAACTGTTCTGCCAATAAAGTAAGCACACACAGATTTATGGGTTTTGTATTATGCTCATAGACCTATAAATCTTTGCAAAAAAACCCGAGATTTATTCTGAGGTTGTATAGAATTTAGATATGCTGATAGCTATGCAAAAGTAAGCAAATTCTCTTAAATTTTTATTTTAGATTTTCCTTCAGTAAGTGCTTTTGAAATGATTATTCATCAAAATTCATGAAGGTATAAAGGCAATGGCATAAATTTTCGGCATATATTCTGCAAGTTTTGTATAACTTTAAAGCCATAATGATACCTTAATAACAAAGAAATTAATTTTCTTTTTGAGTAACCTGATTGGTTAAGGCCTCCAAAAATACAAATATTCCAAATTATGGCCTCTTCAGATTTTCCTTGTCTACTGAAGAATTACTATATTTCCTTCTAAAGGCAATAAAGTCCATGTTTCCCCATAAAGATCTTATGTTATGGGATAGACTGTCCCAAAGAGTACATTAGTGCATGTTTTATAGACCAAAGTATAACTGGAAGGGTAAAAGCTTCTATCTACTGTAATTTGAGTAAAGAACAAACTAAATCATAGAGTGAAAAAGAAAGTTAAAACCAGTAATAACCAAATCAGGCTTGGAAAATGTGGAGCAGAGCAGAGACTTTATTAAAGAATAGTACACTTAACTATTGCCAAGGACTTAATAAATTTAGTAATTTAGATATCTGCAATATAAAGTGGTATGCATGGTATTTCTGTGAGTGCAGAGAGGTGGAAGAAAAGCATAATCTGTTCTTGAACAATTTTTTCAATACAATAAGCTTTATGGAATCTTCAGAAGAAGTTTACTGAAATACTAGGAAAGTCCCTCTGAAAGGAATGTGCTAACAGCTCAGCACAATGGGGAACTTAACAGCATTAAAAAAAGAGGGATTTGCCAATTTTGTGGAATCAAATTTACAGGTGGTTCAGGTCACTGCTAAGAAACTAAACTTTTAAATATTACCATATATGTCCTATCAGAGGAGCTTTGCAGGCTGAGAAAAATGCCCCATTTGGTGTTTTCCCTGGGCCATTCTCTCTGCGCGGGGCCTTCTGCTCTTCTCCCCAGAACCATGCAATCCTGCACATTACCTGGGATGTTTCTGCCCGTTTTCTCCTCAAATGCACCTAATTTTTGTTCACATGTATCACACAATCTCCTTTGCCAGAAATACTTCTCCAAAAAATCCTCCAATCTATCTCCTTCCTTGACAGCTCTGCTCTTGGTCTTCTGACATGCTTCATTCTCACTTTCTCATGTGTATCCTATTCTCTGCTGGACCTTGTGCTTCCTTTGCCAAAGGCTGCTGCTGCTCCTGGCTCTCAGTCTCTGTTGCAGGTTGTTCAGAGGGGAAGAGGAAGAGTTCATTTCTTATCTTTCTCTGCCCTTTTGTGATAGCTTTCTGAACAATGTTGCAGTCCTCTTTCCAAAACTGTGAAATGCATAGAATACAAATAATTACAGTGATAATGCTGAGATCTCCAAGAGTGGGATTATACTGGTTGTAGCTCTGGAGCCAGAAAACTCAACTTTTCAAGATGTAGGCAGAAGCAGACTTGAAGGATCACAGTCCTTTCAGCTGTGATACAGCTAGTGTTGTTTGTGCTCTAAATTTATCATATAGCTCCATCTTAAGTTAGATAAATTAGTGAGTTATTCCCAGTAATGGTTGGCAAATCCACACTAATTTTACAACAGCCACAATTTCCCACGCATGCTGCAGGTGGAGTGCCAGAGAGAAAGCACCATCCAAATGAGGTGACCCTTACAGCTGCGTCACCAGTGCTGTGACCTGCACCCCTGCAGTCCTGCCCTGTGACCAGCATTGCTTTATTACATTACATAAATATATATAAATATAAAATATAAATATACATATATAAATATATTATGTGTATATATATGTAGAGAGAGAGAGAGTATGCTGTATGTTATTCTGTCTCTAATGAATGTCATCATTATATATCAACTTCTCATCATTATTTACTACAAAAGGCCCTGAGAGAATTGTATGTCTCATCTGTAGCAATTCAATAATCTGTAGAGGGGGAAGAGCAGTTTTAATATGTTGTGCTTTAAGTATAATGCTCTTTACAGTCTAATATTGTAATTGTTTAACTGTCGTTGTGTTATTTGGTATTCAGAAAATTGACTCAAGCAGTGAGAGATATGCCCATGTATCCAGGTGGCTATTTAAATCCTTGGTCTGTGTAAGAACATTCACATAGCTGGATTTTTCTGGGGGGAAGTGCAGTTCATGTAAGATAAAGATTTATTTGGCAGACTCAGATACTTGCTAGCCTTCATGAAGGTATAGCTAAATTAGCCAGAGCTAATTCAGTTTAAAGAAAGAGATTTAAAAAATTAGAAAAAGGAAAAGTAGTTTTTCAAGTTTTTTTTTTTTTGGTCTTTCCACTCACTTGCATAATAAAAGGGTGAATAATGAAATTCCTGGTTCATATTTAAAATGTGGAAAGTGTGGAGATGTTCATTTATTATTTTGCAGCTTATAATTCTCTTCTTTCTTCCAAATTGTTTCATAAATAACAATGTAAAAAAGGGTCAACAATACAGATTTATGAACCAAAAGAAACTGTAAATACTAAATAAATGTAATAAATTCTAAACTGAATTTCGAGCAAATGAAATCACTACTTTAGACTACTTCATGTTCATTGATTACCATTATAAACCTGTTTCTAATAAATTGTTCTTCCTGAAACGCTTCCTCTTCATTAATTTGTGCCAATATTTAATAACCAGTTCATTAGTGAACTGGTCCATAAAATTGTCTTCATAGCACAATTTTACAGAGCTAAGAGTAAATTGCTGACTTGTTTTTTCCATACTCAGATAATATAGCTATATTGGTAACTGGACAAAATTACTTCAAATGAAACTGGCCTCCATATTTCTCATTTATTGCTACTGAGACCAACCAAGCTGGATGCCTGAACATCCCTGAAATTAAATTTTAAGTTGCTGTTTTCTGGAGGTACCTTGGAAGAACCCAGGCTAACTACTTTATAACTTTATTATGATCACTTTATAAATTAAATACATGATTACCCCCCTGCTTGGCTATGAAGAGAGAGTAAATACCAGACTTAAGTTTGAAACGGACTAAAGCAAATAATTATTTGAAGGCAAGATTTGCAAAACACCATTTGGGCCGAGGTAGGGTGATTGTTTCAAACAAAGAAAATCCCTCCAGTGATCTTTTATTAAAAAGCACTGAACGTGTTTTTTCTTTTTTTTTTTTTTTTTCTCCTTCTGAAAATAACTGTCAAAATTGTGGCTTTGATTTCTCTGCACAGTCAGTGCTCCTGTATGGTATGAAGCTGGTCACGAAAGCCTTGTCCCTGGCTGCTGCTGCCTTTCTGTGGTATTTCTATCCTCCCAAGAATCTTCAGTTCCTTGTGACTTAGATGTAGCTCCTGGCTATTCAAGTTGCTTTTCCATGAACCATTCCAGCCCTTTCTGGGACTGGATGAGCTTTTACATTTTTAGCTCCCTGCAGCAAGCAGGTGTGCTGCTTAACCACATGTTGGTGGGGAGCAGCTTCCCTGTGCTTATTCCTGAGTTTTAAGAGTTGAAAATGTTTCCTTTGGAATTTGTTTCAGCAGAGCTGACTTGGTGATCAAGCTCTGGGATATGGACCCGGTTCTGCCTTTACAAGGGAGCTGCACTCTGCTCTCCTGGTAGTCCTTTTACTTTTCTCTTGTCATCATTAATCACCATCAGCAAGCTGAAAGGCAACGGAGTGATGAAGTTTCAGGAGATAGAATTGATTTATACTATTAATAGTATACTTTCTTGCAGGTAATTAGTGATGTCTTTAATTTTGCGAAGAAGGTAAGGTGATAAAACATTCTGTAAGTGGAGTCATTACACTTAACTCAGTCCATGGAGAAATGTGTTTGTGATCTACAAAAAAAAGAGGAGAGGAGGGGGGAAAAAAATAAAAAGGAGAGAGAGAGAGAAAATAACACACCACTCCTGCTTCTAGTGCTTTGGGTTATTAAAATGTGACTAAAAGTTTAAAGTCAGACTTCTTGTTTATAAGCCTAGTTTTCTGGTGGCAGATTGATAGATTTACCTCTGTCTTCCTGAATATTAAGTACATCTTTGCTTTTCCATGAACATTGAGGCCAATCTTTTTTGCTTCTTACCTATTTGTACTATGGAAAGGCTAGAGTGAGGGGAAGCATGATGGAGAGAAAAACTATCAAACTGCAATAACAGCACGCCTATGAAAAAAGCTTTTAGAGGAGGGAAATGATTTTAACAGGTATACAGTACTGGTCAATTGGTTCTTTTTTTTTCTACTGGAAATCATTTTTATTGGTATTGATGCTAGTAATTTCTTTGTGCAGAAAGACTGCAGAATGTTGGCTGTGCTGATATCCAGGTTCCTAGTTAGATGTGTGTGTTTTTTTTTTGTTTTTTTTTGTTTTTTTTTGCTTATGTACCTTATTTGGTTCACATCTCTAAGTCACATAACATGCTAATATTGGATTAATTGACCTTGTTACTTTGACCATGGGTCACTCTTCTATATATCTGAGACTGGAAGGAAAATGGGTAAAAGAAACTAGAAACGATGGGGTGGGGGGGAACACTCTTTGACCCAAATTTTTGGACTAGGATAAAAAAAAAAATATTTTGAGGTGGATTTCTTCCCTCTGCTCTAAACTAGAAAAAGTCTATTCTGGAATGCCTTGTTCCTTTGGTCTGTGACTCCACGCTGTGCTAGTATCTGGGGGACCTACCTGAGATGTATACTTGTTCTCTAAACATCTGCTATTTTGGGCAGGCTTTCTATAACACCTTAGCTTCCAATCTACCTGGTCACAGGGGAGGCTACTGATTCCTATTTTTTTTGTCACTTTGCTCTGTGCTGTTTTCCTTCCTGATTTGTCACCCTGCTGCTGACCACTTCTTTAGCCTTTAGTTATGGGACTTACCTTCCAGGGACTTGCCAGCTGGGAAGTCCTCCTCTTGGCCTTTGATAGGAATGTCTTAGCCTCTGTGAGCCATTAGGGTGCCTAAAGTCTGCTAGATTGTCCCTGAGAAAGGAGATCATTCAATAAGTTGCTGTAGTATACAGCAACACCCTCCTCCATCAACAGGACTTGCACTCTTACAAAAGGACAAAATGCTTAAAATTCAGATCACTTCTTCCCTTTATTGATCTGTGCAAGTAGTTTGAAGATTTACAGACCTTGTAGATGAAATGCTGTCCAGTTGTTAAGAGACAGGCCTGCTCGATAAATGCACTCTCCTCGAATCTGGACAAACAACCATTGCTGGCTACAGACTAGAGGTTGAAGGGCTTCCTGCAATCGCCCTGGCTGAGTGACCATATGGAGCTTGCCCTGCTCAAGAGGTTCCCCAGCATATAGTTATAAAGGAACAACTATCTGCTTCGAGCTTGCAAGTGTTTACATCCAGGAGTTTTCTTTGAGCTTGCATTGCTTTGCAATAGAAATCACTTTGTAGAAAAACATGCCCTCTAAACAAATACTGTTTTAGGAAGTTGCTTGGTCAGTGCTCAAAAGAATAATCATTCGGGGTCTTGGGATAGGTGACGAAGTGAATTTTTAACAGGAAAATAAGTATGCTGTATTAGCTATGCTAGTCTTTTTCCTTTTTCTTTCCTCCTTCTGTTTTCCAGAAGAAGATTCCTAGAAAATGAAGATTAAATTCAGTATTTACAAAAGTTATGTCAGAAAGGTGGGCTTAGAAATGCTAGAAATACCATGTGTACCTTGGTTAACTCTGAGCTACATACTATTTATTTTGAGGAGTGATATTCTAGAAGTAGGATATATCCTATCTAAGTGACAGCTTAGCAGTAGGCAACAAGCAGAGCATCATGTTTCCATTATGTAAGTGCATGGTGCACCTATGTCTTGAATTCTGTGCACAACTCTAGTTCTTACATGTCAAAAAGGATGTAGGAGGACAAGGAAAGGTACAGGGAAAGTCAATAAATGTACAGGGCTGTGGATTGTGTATGAGGAGTGATGAATAGCTGAGGGAATTTGAACATAAAAAAGTCAGTCTTTTCTTGGTGAAAGTGAACGGGGAAGATTTTTAACTTTTTTCCCTAGTAAAGGATTGAGGAGGCACCAAATTACTGTATTTGTGTTTCATAAGAAGTAAGCAGTAGTTCATTCCACACTGGTAAACTGTGGTGCTATTTGCCTTATCCTTTTTTTCTTTTTCTTTTCTTTTTTTTTTTCTTTTTTTTTTTTTAATATATACATGTATCTTCTCTTGGACTCTTAGGAAAGACAGGAGAATGATCTCCATGGACCTCTGGTCTGATTTGTTCTTTTGACTTGATGCCATTAATCATCCAGATGGAAAATATAAACTTTCTTGGAAGAGAGATTCAGGGGAAAGGATTGCAGCCTCGGGCAGATCTGTAGAGTAGCCGGGATCATTTGGCAAGCTGCGCTCGACAGATCAACTTTCATCTTAACATGGCCAAGAACAATGTCATATACCCAGAACAAAGAAAGTAGTTCACAGTTCTATGTTCAAGAGAACTCTTCCAAACTCATGTCACTGAAAAGCAGTTAATTAAAATGGTCCGTAATCACTTAAACATCTGTTCTTGGTGTGATATTATGCTAGAAGGGCACTAAAAACACCATCTTGGATGCAAAAGTAGGGAATAAAAAGCAGAACTAAAGAGTCGGTATTACTTTTCTGCACTGCTACTGAAAAAAAGATCGAACTGATCAAAGGTCAGTTATGTCAATCATATCAGGAAATATAAAGGTAAAAAGGAAAAAATGTCTGATATAAATAATAATTTGGAAGCTAAATAAGGAAACCTAGTCACTGGCAGCCCAAAAGTAATGCATTCAGAATAAAAATACCTGATTAGCCTTTTGAAGCCATAGCATCCATAGCATGGATGAACCTTCATTCCTTGTAGTGGTGAAGTTAAGACTAGATACTGTGAAAGTAAACAAGAAGTTGATGGCTTGACATGATTTTCTACAGGGAGAGGTTGAGCTGGGCTGTGTCATGTGATCACACCAATTTCCTCTGGGAATTAAAATAAACTGAAGATCTACATCTAGCACTAGCAGTTCATGATGTAAGTGATACCAAAAAAGGTGACTTAACTGTTTGGTAAGGGCATGTAAATATTAAGAAAACTTCAACAAAATTCCCGCCTGCCAATTTAGTACTATACTTGTGAGAATGCTACTTTTTTAATATAGGAGTAGAATTGGAACAGCATCAAAATAATAGAGGGACTGTGCAGCAATACACAGTGTATTTGGAAATTTTTGGCTGCAAAGTTTCCAGGTGTCGTTTGGCTAGCCAGTGGCAAACGTGTTCACCAGGTGTGCGTCATCTGAGTGGTTCTTCTGTGGAGTCTTCTGCCAAAACTTTGATTTAAGTCTTCAGAGATGTCAAATCCAGTGATTTTTAATGCTGATTATCTGATATTGCCCAACTCATTTACCTTCTCTTCCATATTTAATCTTCACCTGTGAAACACTGACAAAGTCAAGAAATGTGTTCACATAAGAAGCAAGCTATGGTTTAAAAATAATCAGACTGCCTGCTTGCTTCTTTAATGAACTGTATTTCTGCTTTCTGTGTCTGTTGCTGGTAGAGGTTTTTTATAGGGTGGTGGGTGTTGGTAAAAGGGATGCTACTAAAAAACAGTATAGCTCTAAGTCAGTGCATAGCAGCTTTATTGCAGAGATGAAAGTCATGAAGAGTTTTGTGATTTGAATGTTGCCATCCTTTGATCTTTAAGTTACTCATTAAGTTTAATGCCTCAGTAGCTACTGTTTTTAAAGTCCTCCCCTATCCCCTGCATTTTAAATGATTAAAAAAAAGTAGTACTGATTTCTGTAATTTGGCACTATTTATTTCCTGTACTAGGAAGTGTGACCTTTTACCTATTTTAAAAAGATTTCCTCTTGGTCTCTCTGAATATTTTTTAGAATTTATATAACAAAGAAAGGAGCATTTATAGTTTATAAAGATAGGCTAAAGAAGTTACAAATCGGGAATGTGCTCTTTTCACATCACTTCTAATCAATGAAGCTCACAGCTAACAGAAATTCTTCAACTTCAACATGTCCATATGAAGTTAATATATTTTAATTACAAACTAAAGTGATAATTATTGCACGACCATATTAAGAACTTACCATCTGCTTTTCAGAATTATTATGTAGTAATTATTATTTTTGTATGTAATTATTATTTTTTGTATGTAATTATTATTATTATTATACAAAAACTATAAGCCTAAAGGAGTAATTGTTTAAGTACCAGCAGAAGAGAAAACCTTAATGTTGACAATGAGTTAATCATAAATGTTTTCTTGACTGTTAAACTGCTGCTTTTTCGGTTTGCAGAGTAAGGATAATTGAATGGGGAACTTTTTGACTTTCTCCTGTGTAATATGTCTCCATTAATACTTTGGAATTAAATTATAATATGATGCATAGCTTCTTTTGCTGGGGTGGGGGGTGGTTGGGAAGGGGGAGGTACTTGGGTGAGGGATGGGGTGAGTGAACTTTTGTGCTTTAAAAAAAACAGCACTTAAAATTGGCATTTTTTTTTCCTTCTGTAACTTAAAACTGCATGACTGACTCTTCTTAGACAATGTGCAAACTATTATAAAAGAATTCAAGAGCAATCTCCTTTGCCAGGATTCAGTAGCAAGATCTTGAAATGTTTTTATGGCATCCATGCTGCAGGCATTAAGGGAAGCTGCTGCTCATTGTTCAGCTCTCCTCACTTACAACAGACAAACTTCAGACACAGTTATCAGGATAGGATTTTGTTTTGGTGAAAATGATGTTTATTTCAATCTGCAAATGGGGATCTTTGGTAACTTTCTAGAAGAGTTTAAGCTGTATTTCTACATTGCATCAACTTAGGCTTCATTGACAATGCCACTAAAAGTTAATGATGCATTACATGACAGTTTTATGGCACAGGACATATGATCAAAGATCATTAGTCTTATTTTGTGCACTATATATTTATACAGCATTTTGATGGTGTAGATATCCAAATATCATCATCAATATATCTTGACAATACTGAAACCAAGGAAGTACAAACTGACTGTAGTTGCTGGCAAAGCAGTAGCAGAATTTGTACTATTGGGATTTCTAATAATATAAAAAGGTATTGAATGACTTTAAAGTTTTTTTTTCTGAACTTAACTCTTCCCAGGACACATCAATTGCACAATATTCTATTTAAGTGTTTAAATTATGGGGCTGGTGACTGTGATAACCACAGTTTTTTGGGACGGATGTTTCGAGAACAGAGTACAGAAGGTGTTCTGTGTTCTTTTAAAGCAAATAAGATTTTATTTCACTGAATACAGGAAGGGGAAACTTTTTCTGTATGGGTCTGACAGAAATATTCAATAGATTAGTACAAGATGGTGGCCTAGTACTTGGTGCTTTTTAATAATGTCAGCGTGAGAGAGTAAAATTCCTCCTTTCTATGGTGAGAAATCACTACTATGTAGTTTGTCCAATATTCAAAAGTCAAGACCTAGTATTTGGTATATTGGTCACTTCTATTTTTGAATATACTCAAAATAGAATTTTTGAGTTATCACAGAATTGCAGAATGGCTGAGGTTGGAAGGGACCTCTAGAGATCTTCTAGTCCAACCCTCCTGCTCACCTAGAGCACGTGGCACAAGGTGGCTTGCGGGCAGGTTTTGAAGATCTCCAGAGATGAGACTCTACAACCTCTCTGGGCAGCCTGCTCCAGGGCTGTGTCAATTTCACAATAAAGAAGTTCTTCCTCATATAGAGATTAAAATTCCTAAGTTTCAACTTACTCCTGTTACCCCTCGTCCTGTCACTGGTCGCCACAGAGAACAGCCTGGCCCCATCCACCCTACATTCACCCCTCAGGTACTTGAACATGTTGATCAAATTATCCAGAAGAAATGTTTTCAGTAGTCTGTAAAAAGAATGCTTTATTAGAATTATTTTCTGATTTGAGTACCCAGTTCACTTAAAATTTTTAGCATTTAGCAGAATCTGTAGTCTGGCCTAAGCTAACATGTATGACATTTTTTTGTGTAGTTTTGTGCATTCAGTTTGGAGAAAAATATTGAAAACTTTTGTTGCGTTTACGACAATGCAAATGACTTTTGGAACAGACATCTATGTTTGTATTCTGATAGTTTGATCTATCGTTTTTGTGCTGATAAGATGCATGTTTAAGTTTTCTAATATTTAGAAGGACTTGATTAAAAAATCTTGCGGGGTCACAGAAATGGCTCTGTAGACAAATACTTCATCTCTATATTGTTATTTGAAAAGTATAGATGTAGTTTGCAGTATTAATACTTTTCAGAGGATAAAGAAAAAGATGAGAGGCAGCAGTGCTGATTATTTTCTACTTTTATGTGGGAAGATTCAAAGTGCATCATGCTGCAGAGCTTGTAAGAAAGCTGTAAAATGCTGAACATCATTCAGTTTTGGATGAATGTTGGCAATGTAGTGAATACTATTCTTCAAGTAATAATAGGTAAGTCTTTAGTTGCAGAGGGAATTCTTAAGGGTTTATCTGCACTTTTTCTCAGTCCTATTATCTTTTCCCTGTAGCCTACCACAGTATTACCATTTACTGCTGTTTTGGTAGCAAAAAGGAGAGCCATTATGCTCCGTGTGCACCATAAATGATAACAGAAATGGTCAAAAAATGTATTCTTCTTCCATCCGAGTCATGGATGTTGTGATAAAATGAAGAGTCCCTGATGTGTTTAATAACTCAAAGCATCACTGCTTTCCTTTCTTAGACCTTTCTGTATGATCTGTGGGGAGTACAACAGAGGTGTCCAAAGGAGAAATTTAAGGGTAGTCAATTGTCATGACTTTTCAGTGTTTTCCAAGAAATTTCTGCCAAACATGGAAGCTCAGTAACAATCCAACTTCTGCTGGGCTTTTGCCTGTAATTTCATCTGATAACCCCAAGAATATGGGAGGAATGCTGTGACCAGAAATAAATATTTTCTTTCCCTTATCACTATATAAAATATAAAAGCAACTGGGATTTAGGGCCAGATAACAAGATCTCCTAACTTATCTGGAAACTTTGAGAAAATGAGCTCTTTGTCTGGGCATTCTCAGGTTTGCTCCAGAGTGTTCTCCTGTGCTGAGCTCAGATGCTGACATGGCTTCATTGCCAGTTGGCAAGAGAAGACTATTCAAAGACAAGAGGTGTATCGGCAGGTTTTGATACAAGACAAACTTGGTGGATTAATGAAAAATGTTTCTCAAACAAGCATTAACTGTATAGAAGCAAAGAAAAAAACTTTTTATTTCTCCTCTGTCTTCCATAGTCAAAAGGCCTTTGAGCTTTCTTTGGGGAGCAAACCACAAAGAGAAGGTCTAGGCAGCTCTTCAAAGCTCTGGCCGCCTTTCAACCCTGTCACACATACTTAACATTTATCAATGAAGACAGTTTCAGATATTAGCTCAGAAATTCATAGGAGTTCTGTTTTATTTCTGCACACCAGCTTCATCAGTCCTCTTGATATATTGTGTAGCATTTTTGTGTGTCTCTGCTGTGACATAAGTGAACCTGGGGGACTGCAAAGACTATCATGAGCCTTGTGCCGAGCTGGTCTTTGTGAAGTTCACTAAAATCCTTAGAGTACATAATATGAAAATTAGCACATGAAGACTGTGTGGAAGTGTTTTAAGAATCTGCTAATTTACTTTGATTTGCTAATATTATGAATGGTGCATTTTGAAATGATCAAGTTGTATGAAAAGGAACTAGTTCTACTTTCAAAGCGCCTTTCATATATCAACCCCTATTACTTCCAGTGACACATAATATGTTAAAAGAGTAGGTGAAATGTGCAGTGTCAGGAGCAACAAGTCCAGAAGCAGGGACAGCTCTTGTTTAAGACTTTGATGTTTAAACATTTTTTTAAGTCAGACTAATTTATTGTAGTTTTATTGCTACAATAAACTCATCTTAATTGTAAAGTTTTTATATGTTTTATATGTTATTTGAGCTGACAAAAATATGTTAAATTTCTTCCTGTTGGAAATGAAAATACAGTAACCAGCACTATGCCATCAGAGAGTTCAAACTGCGTATAACTCCAAGTCCTACCTAAGAGGTATCAGATTGTTCTAGCTTATATTTAAATTGTTAATCGGGTCTCAAACCTGAGTCTCAGAAGCCGCTGTTGGCTCTTGGTCAGCACTGTGAGGCCATTTTGGAGCAACTCCTTTATCTTTAGGGTTGCATGTCCCAAATGGATAATCTTTAAGGTAGTACACTCACTCTTGGGTCATTTCTAACTGCTTTTGTTGTGAAATTTCATCAACTCGGAAGGGGGTCTAATATCTTCTCTGTTTGGACAATAGTATTTCATTCATAGAAGAAGATAGGACATTACTTCCCTCTTCAGCCCCTTCTATTCCCTTCTTCTGGAATGGCTTCCATTGAAACTCATCTTAGGCACAGCCAGGTAGACTTTGAGGCTCCAGCTAGTCCATGTGTCCAGGCTAGTAACTACTAGAAAGGATGACTGTGATAAAACTGCCGACAACAGGGAATTTAAGTACCTGCACATTAGAGTGTCTTGTTATCATTGCTGACTTCCATGTAAACTAGGGCTTTACAAATATATTGCACCTCAGGCATGAGGAGTGATTGTTAAGGTCGCATGAAATATGTGTGAGATTTCATAAATAATCTGAGCAGTAGAAAGCAAAGCAGTTTTGCCAAAAATTAATGAGGATTTAAGTGCTGGTTCAATTCAGTTCCGATCGAAGAACAAAATCACAGCTTCTCTCGGGTGGGTCGATATGTAGGAGCTGCTGTACTGTTATTTGGGCACAGCACGGTTTTAAAGTTGCTTCAGTAATTTTATCACGAGTCAGTTACCTGGCATGAGATGTTCAGGAGACTTTTAAAATAATGCAGGAATATCAAGTTCTCAAATGTGTTAATTGTATTTATGATATTTTAAAATCTGGAGCCCAGAGAAAAAAAGGGATACTCCATAAGGAAGTGAGCAATTTCAATCTATTTACCTTTAGATGTTAATTTTGAATATAAGACTTTAAAACTCATGCATGCAGATTGGAGAGAGAAAAAAAAAAAGCTGATGTATATTAAAACAACGGAATTACCTTGGATTTTATTACAATACGACCTTAATAACATGGAAATAATTATCTAAATTGGAAAGGAAGAGAATGAAATTAAAGGTATACTTAAAAATATTTTGGCAGGGTAATTTCTTACCACACATTGACCATATGTCATATATTATTTTTGATAGGTTTATTAGATGCTTTTGTGTTGAACCCAGAAAAAGCATTCAGACAAAAAGAAGCTTCTTTGAATATTTATAATTGGACTGTAAAGTTTACTAACAGCCTTTCTTCCTTCTTTTTGACACAGATGAAACTGAAAAGCTCAATATTCAGAGCTTTAGAGAATGATGAGAAATGATCTTCAGTAAGTAGAGTGTTTTGGGGAGGAAAGTTACACATATAACATAAAAAGCAGAGAAATAAATGGACAGGATATAATGCAGGCTAGCATTAAGAAAGAGGTTTTCTTCAGATTGAAGAGGTGAGTTTAAGGAAGTAAAATTTTTAAGTATGGCTCAAATACTTAAAATAACAAATGGTTATTTTAGAATTACCACTGCATTGTGGGGAGAGAGAGCATAAAGCTTGTAAGCCTGAGACCAGAAAATCTTCAGGATGGAAATAGAAATTCCTTAATGAAGTGGTGAAGTTAATCCAAGGGATATTTGAAATCGATTAAAACCCTACTAATATGTATAGAAGATATATCTAAATGCAAGGTCAGAAACTAGCAGTAGATAATAGGATTAAAACAAAATTTGAAAAATAAATGCAGTCAATGAGAAAATCTGTTTACAGTGGAGTAGATTAAAAAGCTTACATTAACTGATATTATGGAGTAATGAGCTTATTGAGGATAGACTTTAAATAATGTGGGATTTTTTTTGTCATTCCTTTGAAGTGGGCAGTACCTCCCAGGATCAGATTGACGGTTGTAAAGTACAAGTTTATTAATTCTTATGTTGTTTATAACAAAAAATAGTAAGAAATATATTTTAACCATTAGTAAAAGGCAAGAAAACCTTCATGAATACTACCAAATAAAAGTAGTTAGTTTATGCTGCTGCATTTTATTTTGATAATTTACTGTGTTGACATATTAAACAAAACTCATACTCTTTTCACTTATGGGCTCATATCAATTGCTGTTTTAATATAACCTTTGCTCAGGACAATATATGCAGGGTGATATTTATTTTTATTTTTTGGCAGGTTCAGGTCGGCTGCACATTTTGTTATTTTACTTTTTCCTTCCACTCACTTCCCTTAAGTCAGGAACCATAACTTCCTGTAATGTGGTTTTCGGATATTCTCTAAGGAAATTGAATTTCTAGATTCAAAAGCTGCCCATTTCAAGTTCAAGAGCTCTTCTTTCTTCATGAAAACATATTTATGAAACCATATAGCTTAGGGAAATTTTAATCAGTCCTATAAAAGTTCTTTCTGTTTAAACATAGTAAGAAAGCTGGAGGAGTTTAAAGATAAAGGCACATTGTTAGAGTTTAGAAAGCTGTCTCAAATGTTCATAATAACACTACAGGATTTAGGAGTTTAAATTCCTTTTATTATAAGAGCAAAAACACCCCTAAGCACATAAAATACTTTGCCTAGTTTATAGACTTAACATTCCCAAGCAGCATGGCCCAGAGCTCCACTTTTATTCTGAGCTTATGTGGAACTATTAGGAACTCTTGATACCCTTCCCTGGGGAATGGAGTGCATGTTGTGAAGTACTAAGTCCAGTAGGAAATCAAACCTGGCGTATTTTTTTTTAAAGTTGTTCTGTGTGTTAGAAAGTAGATATAGGAATTTTCACTTGTTTAAGTGATCATTCATTTGGGAATGAATGAGAATAGTGGTGGTTTGTAGATTTTTTTTTTTCTCACTTTTTCTAAATTTACGCAGCTACAAAATCATGCAGTATAAACTTTGCAACTAGTAATTGTACTCATTGCACATGAATGTTATATGCCTCAGGCTAATACAGATAATAAAATCTTGCTGAAGGCTTAAGGAAATAAAATAGAAACAATAGCACGTGTA
Organism: Tinamus guttatus; assembly: GCF_000705375.1. The sequence goes on from NW_010590036.1 coordinate 21,877, forward strand.
CTGTGCAAGCTTGTTGATACAGACCCGATCTCATTTAAACTTGCATTCAAGCTAAATAAGAAAGCTGTTAATCTTGTTCTTAAATACCTCTCAAAGACCACAATAATTTTGTATATATTAAAAAAAAAAAAGTAATAAATTGCTACCTAAAATGTGTAACTGCTGACTAGCCAGTGGTTAGTTGATGGTTTACAGATGGGAGTGAGCTGATCCAGATTGTAGTCCAAGGAGCTTTTTATAGTCCCAGTATGTCATTTACATAACATTACAACTCCAGATACTTTGAAGAAGGGTGATCAAATAGTTAGAGGGATTCCTCTTGTTAGATATGTTCCTTATTTGAATATGGTGATTACTGTGTAACACACAGTGGGGATTCATTGAAACTATGTAAGCAAATTCACTTTTTATTATTTCTTGCACATTTAGTATTCTTTTCTGAAATGCCTAAGAGATGACTCAATCTGATACAGTTAAATACTTGTTTTGCTAGCCTATATATCGCATTAGGATGTTGTACCCTGCCTCTGAGGTGTGTGTCCCCCTCTTCTTTCATCTGGAGATCAGGAGCTCTCTTCTATGCAGTGCTTGAGATGACAGGAAGCTTCCTCTGTAGCTGAGCTGAGGAAGGAAGAACTTTTTCTGCTAATGTTTTCCGAAGTATATGTCTTGGTGCTCCTTAAACTGACCTTGCAGATCTTCAGCAAGACTTGCATAGCTAGTCGATGTTATTCAAAATGTCATGGGCTATAGTACTAAATGAGTGTAATTCAGCATGAATGAAAGCAGCAAGCTCAAGTATAAACTCATTTTTGCGGTTGCTTTCAAATCTCTTAAGATGATTCTGGTAAGTATTTAAAGATAGAAAAGTGGTAAATAATAACTAAGAAAAAAGAATGCCCTAAATAGAATGAGTAGTAGTAAAGTATGATACACAGAGTATCTCTATTTTTTTCTCTGTATTTGCAGGAAAGGGTATTATGTGCATGTCACAAATTATATTGCTGCTTATTTATTAATGTCACTTTCTCTAAGGAATATGTAATATTAGAACATTACATAATATAGCACATACAGAACTTAAATTCCAAACTTTTTTTTTCTTTGGTGTTTTGAAAACAGTGGCCTGCCATAGACTGAACTGGTGTCTGACGTCTCTGAAATCTCAAAAGTGCCTGGTGTTCCTTGGTCAGGCAGTGGAGCTGTTCAGGTTGTTTAGGTGTGTTGGTGTGGATGCTACTGGGAATACCTGCTCAGCCTTACTGCTGGTCGGGCCTAGGAACGTGGTGCCCTGGCAGCCTTTTCCCTGGAGGCTGCATCTGGCCTCCTTATGTACACGCTGTGCATTAACTCTGCTCTCACTTGTTTAACCATGTTTTGGTTTTTGAAGCAGAACGGGTGACATAGTTTTGAAAGCATCTGATTTCAGGCTTCAGTTTTAGCAGCTGATACTTAAGGTTCTTGAATCATCTTTAAAAATGGTCTTTAAAAGGTTGCAAGAGTAACCATCTTATTTGAGGGTACAAGCCATAGCTACAAATGCAGTGCCAACTTGATTTAAGATAAATTTGCAGTTGCACAAACCACAGTAATTTATCACAGCTGTGAAAGGTTGGTGCAAGCTCAGAACCTTATCCAGTGTTGAATGTTTTCATGAGACTTATTGTCATGGTAGGCATAGAGGTGTGTGAGGAGGATATTTTTTAGATATCACATATGATATAGTTGATCACAGTGAGAGCAGGGTGGCAATTTATAATTGACAGATTGAGTAACAGTCTCTGTCTGACAGAATCAGATGTGTCTGGAAGGTCAACAGTACCACTACAGTTCTTTTTTGCTTTTAATGGCCAGTCCTCTGTCAATGTTAGAATTTGACCATAACAGTGGGAGATGATTTAACCTTTACTGGGCAGAAGTCAAATCCAAGTGAAGCCACTGTAACAAACTGTGATAAGTGTTAAGTAAAAATACTCATTGCTAATTAGATTTTCTGGCCTTGTGCCCTTCAAATATGTGTGAAGATTATCAGTAAAGAAATTCTGGCAGTCAGAAATCTTCCTTTCAAATCCCAGTAATTCAAAAGCTCTGTAGAGATGCTATCAAGTCCAGCTATTTTTTTTTTCTTTTTGTGATTTGTCTCCTACTTGGAGAGTTACCACTTGGTGATAAGCTCATGAGGAACTGTGTGCATACAGCACTCAGATTTTCTTGTACTGATTCTTAAGTCTGTTGGTACCCAGCATCTGTTAAGTGGGAGAGACTTCAGGTTTCACAACTTGACTTGTGAAGTCAGTGCTCCATGTGGTATGTTCTCAGTCTTTTAATCTTGTCTACTGAAATTATGTCAAGCTACATCTGACTTTAAATGAAATCATAGCAGTTGTGCTTAGTGAATATCCTTTTAAAGCTGAATGTAAAATTCCTTAGGGTTTGACATCACAAACCAGATGCTGGTTTTCCAAAGAGGCCCACAAAAACATTTTTTCTCTGCTTTAACAGAGATGGGATCTGACATGAGGTCTCCTGTGCCATCTTCATACCTGCAATTAGTATAGGAGTCTTGAAGTCATTGATGTGGCTTATAGGTATCTCAGTGTTGACAAAACTGGAAATTACCGTTACCCTCTCTAAGGTTGCAGATGCTGAAGTGATGTTAGTGGGTCTTTATCATAGCATATATTCTCTCAAGTATGTTACTTGAGCAAATTTCCTGAGCTTCTTTTGGAAACATAGTTATTTGGCACATTGGATGATGATATAGGAACAAAATAAAATCAGTCTTTGCTGTGTGGTTTTCTGTCTCCTGAAAACGATGTTCAGGTAGTCCTTTCCTGTTTGGTGTTCGGTGAAGCTTTCCCAGGGAGATCAGCTACTGTTTTACTGGAACTGGCTTAATGGAAGATGTTAAATTAATATCTATATTATATATTTGTTTATAAATAGTAATTTGATATGAATCTCAGTGTTAAGAGTGAAATTAGCTTTGTCTAAATGAATTCAGGTACAGTTTTCTTAAGCTTTCCTAAGATAGTTCATGGTCGCTCATAATTGTTGCTCTTGTGGTAACCCTTAATGAATTCCTGCACAAGTTAAAATGAGTGAAGTAGAAAGGATATTTGTTCACTTAGGGTTGTAGTCTGAAATGTGGAAATTTTTTTTTTTTTTTTTTTCCAACTCAGCCACGAGTCCAAAGCTGTGAAAATAATTCTCGTTCTTGTATTTTGATTCACTGTCTGTGAAATAATACCCACTTACGTAAGGGGGTATGATTTTTAGTATAACACATACTGGGATGTGCTTTTTGGTGGGCAGGAAGGGGGAAAGGAAGCGTAGTAGATCTTACAGTTGCAGGGTCCTATTGAAGATCATCTCATTTTCTGCTTCTATTACCTCATTCTGGATTTTGGTTTTGATCATAGAACAAATGCAGGAGTGTGTTTTTTTTTTTTTTCTTTTTTTTTTGATCTTGTGCTGAAAATCTGCTGGTTGACTATACTATTTTGTGCTAAGGATAGAGAAGAGAGAGCTTGAAATCCTTGTTTATCCATTCTCTGTGCTTTATTGCAAAATAGTCATAGTTCCATTCTATTAAAACCAGTAAGAGCCTGATTTGCAACAAAAAGCATCCTTTGACATGTTGATATCATTCAGAAGATAGTTTAAATATCCTGAAATCTGTTTTGCTAAAAAACGGTAGAAGATTCTGTTGGTCAAGTAAAATTCCTTCCAGAGTAAGGAAGGATATGTTTATATATTGCCTAGTATGCATACTGGGATCAAATAGAAGACAGAAGCAGAAACTGCTAAGTCAGATTAGCACTCTCAAAAAATAAGAAGCATAGCTACGTATAGCATGATAATGGTCTTCAGATGCACATGTATCACAATAGACCGCTGTTATTATTCATTCTTGTTGATGTAAGAAACATCAAAAGCATTTTAACTATCCAGCAGCCTTGGCTCTGAATGCCAGAGTAATGCTTGAACTTCTACACAGCTGTGCCCTAGAGGAAAAACATCGCCTCCCTTGGAGTGGTTGGTCTGGTAAAGGAGCCTTCCTATGGGCTGTGCATCTCCAGCACCAATCACTCTGAACTGAAGCAAGTTTCTAAGTTCAGACTTTGTAGATAGACATTTCATCCATTAAAAAAAAAAAAAGGCATTTAGGAAATACCTTGTTCATAATTCACTATGTGAATTCAAAATTGTGGTCGTGTTGCATGGTTGTGTTGCGTGGCTGTGACTTGCCAAGTCCACACATTTTCAGTGAGCTCCTAAGGAAAAAAATGGAGTGTACTATGGAGGTAGTGTCTGCTTCCTCCTGCATCAAGGAAATTCATAGGGTTCCTGCTAGTTCACACAAGCTGCTATAATATTTTGTGGTCCCCAGATCTGTTTCAGTATGCACTTGCAGTGTTAGTTTGAAGGAGAGAAGGGAGGGAAAAAAAGGATTTATTGTTAAACTAATGTGCTCAAAAGTCATAAATCGGGGAAAAAGAAGGCATTTTTTCTAATGTTTCTTCCACTTGTCATTTTTGAACATACATGGTGCACTTGGGTCAACTTTTTAAGCTTTTTATGCAACTGCGATTGGCTTGCCCCATAATGAATGTCTCATCTATTTATTTTAGGAGTTATTCAATAACCTGCTCCTTTTCTGTCATTTTGTTTAACGTCAAACAAGTCACTCTGCTTTTCTAAATGACAAAAAATGAAAGTGCAGCTATTTCCACTTAAAGAAGCATCTTTCACTTCAAGAGCGGCTTAATGTGGGCCAAGCCACACAACTTTACCTTAGTTTCCTTTAGTTGTTTGTTCTTTGTCAGTGCTAGTAGCTATATTTTAACTAGTCCTCTCTGTTTTCCCTTTTCTTTCTTCTCTTCTTGCTGTGGACATTTGTGTTTTTACAAAAATAAAGAAGTGCAGCTATTTCCACTTAAAGAAG
>NW_010590042.1:5497-36874 GCF_000705375.1 Tinamus guttatus
TATTTTATATTTAAGGTTGAGAAACCTACTTTGTGAATAGCTTGCAATCAGCAAAGTTTTTCTAGTTACTAGGTAGCTGCAGAAGGACATGGTCAGGTCAATGATGGGCAAAGAAAAAGGGATGTCTAAAGAGTGCGGCAGTGTTGGACACTTGTGATAGGCACTCGTAGCTATCCCCATCCAGGAAAAATTCATTAATTCTGTATCATGTACATCACAATTCCTGTCTTTTAAAACAAACAATCAGGGAAAAGGAACCAAATGCCAGACAGCAATCCTAAGGCACTGAATGTAGAAAGTCATCGCAAAATGGATGGTTTGATTTCTCATCGTTATTCTCCTGAAGAATTAAATTTGCAAGGTCATGTTAAGGCTTATTCAGTCAGAGGCATATCAGTGAAGATAACTGGATTCAGATGAGTTCCCATCCAAGAGATTTTCAGAGGAGTGATTGTTCTCTAAATACATTTACAAAACAGCATTGTCTAGACTTACGTTGCATAATAAATCAAAACTTGGTTTCCTGGAACCGAGGAACTATATTTTAGGTTCTAATCAAAGAAGTACCAAAATCCTGAAATCCACCTTCTCACATTTTGTTTATAATGTATTACTGTGTTCCATTTCCTTGCTTGTACTTTATTATTTTATTTCTTTTTAAAATTCTCCAGCAATACCTGTTACAGCAGAAGTATGCTTAATACAATTCCCAGGTCTCACAAATGCATAGTCATGGTAGAACAGACATGAAAAATGTTACCTATATCAGGCATATATACTTACTCAATGTGTTAGAGGAGCACTTCTCTAATTCGTGTTTTTAATATACAGTTGTATTTCAGGTGTTTTTGCCATTGAATGTGCAAAGGAAAATTCAGATGATAGAAGAATTCCCCTTCACTGAATTACATAGAAGAAAATAATTTTAGGTATTTTGAACTACTTTAAAAATATCTGTCATCTGTTTTTGGTTGAATTTGTCATTAACACTTGACAGCCTTAGCGTTAGGAATCCAACTGTGATTGATATGTAAAAATTATATCTCCAATATTTCTTTTAGCCAAGCCACTAATTTGCAGAGTCTCTAATGATTCAGTTCTTCCTTTTTCTTTTTCTAATGTATCTAGAGCTATCGGGAGAAGAGCAGCCTAGATGCTCACAGTGGATAGAGATTAGCCAGATTTGCCTTGTTTTCACAGGAAGAAGTGTTTCACAGCCAAATTCAGATTAGCCTCTGAATGAAAAACAGAATCCATGGAACATTGAGACAACAGGGTGGATGTATCCATAAAATTTCTTCCTCTGTAGCATCTCCTGCTAAGCCCTTGTGTGGTTAATACAATGTACAGCTTGGTAAGTGGGAAGTTATATGTGAATAGTCATGACCGCAAATGTGACTGCTTCTGCAACGGGGCAGAAAAGAGCCCATCTTTTCTTATACTCATCACACAGCAGCGATTCAGCAATCCAAATATTCCAGAATCTCAAAACTAATTACTGAGCAAATGCCTGCAAGAGAACATAAGCCTCCAACACAAGGTCTTGCATATCTCATAAAATTCAAAAGTTTTTTTTTTTTTAATATCAGTCAACTTATTTCCCATCCCTTGCACAAACCCCTTCCTCTCAGAACCCTTGAGACTGAGTCAAGATGCATAAATTGTTTTCTACTGTTCCACTGTTGAAACAATATATTTCATCAAATAAGTAATTTGACATATTCATAGAAAAAATACAATTTTATGTTGATTAGAGAAGCAGTCATATGAGAGTTCCTTTTTCTTAAACCTAACCCTTAAGTGCCACATGTTTGAATTCTAAGGATCCTTCGACATGCTGCTTCTCCAGGCAGGTATTATATTTCAACTACTGCATCACTACTTGGTTATCTCCAAGGGACAGGGGACCCACAGCTTGCCGTATTTTTCTTTTTGTACATTATATCATATAAAAAGAACACAGTGTAAATAAATCCTAAAAATCCTAAGAAACATATGGAGCAAATGTAAGACCTCTTGAAAGTAATAAACAACTGGAAATAGCTTATTCGAGTCTATCTCTGTACCTACAGTGTAATTTCAATCCAAAAGCTTAACTGACATCCTGGTACTGTATTTGTCAACTGACTTCCTTCATCATAAGAATTCCTATTTTAACAAGCAAGACAACATGGATCAGGAAGAGGAATTCTCTTTTGGTATTTAAGTTTATTCCCAGCGCTGTAGAAATATTTATAACACTAAAATGGGGCAAAAAGTCTTTCTGCTTCTGAGGAAAGGCTGTCAGACAAGAGTATCCCAGCTTGAAGGGGTTCAGGCCTTTTCCACTGCCAAGGCCAGGCAAACACTCAGAAAATAGCTTTGAAAAATGAGCAGTTGTGAAGGACACACAATACAGGGAATGATCCCACTTCCTCAGACACCACAAGCGTTGCAAAATTTATCTTGCAACATATGAGAGGTCAATTGTATAAAATTACTTGATGTAAAAAAATTTAGGCTTGAAATGCCATACCTATTTTTTCTTCTATATGTGGCAGTCTGGCTTTTTATTTCTTTTAAAGAAAAATGAAAACATTGAAATGAGGCTGTAACAGCGTCTGTATTTTTTTCCTGTATTCTAAATTATGCTTATTCACCCATTCACTCCCTCTCTGAGTATTCATTTAGAAGGAAGGTTTTGCAATAGTCACATTTAATTTATCAGGGTGCAATAATTTGTGTTTCCCAATCATCTTGCAGACTTTGGTTCATTATACTATTGTTTCACATGAGTAAGTTAGCAAAGTTTGGATTGATTGACTCTAATTAACTAAAACTGGTTCCAGGCTGTGCATCTATTGTCATGGTAGCTAGCCACAAAACCCCAAACTGTTCGGTAATGGCAATATAACATACTATCGATATGAAAACTCCAGCAAATGTCTAACACTGGGCTTGTCAGCAAATGAGAAAAGCAGTAGTGGAGGAGGGAGAAAGGGACATTAGGACAAGTAGATCTCAGAAGACCTGGGGGAAATGCAGCCTTCAGCGCTGCTGAGGCCCTGATCTCTTCACTTACTGTCATCGAGGCCACCAAAATGGAAAGAAATGCGGTCCAAGCTGGAGGCACACTGCTCTGTAGAGGAAAAATCCACATATTTCTTGTTTAAAAAACTCCAAAAGAACCCATAATACTGGACTAAATTAAGGCCTTCTTGAATAGTGTATGTGGGCTTCTCCCTTTGTGTATTTTAAAAGCAGAGGTCTTTTCCCTTGTCAGTCCAGGCGCATGAAGCCTGAATCTCTATCTATTACCATCAGGAGGATCTAAGCACTAAAATAACTATTCTCTTACACTCTGACACTGGAGAACCAGCTGCACTGAAAGCTGACAAAAAGAAGCAAATATTCTTCTCCTGGCTGGTTCTTTTGAGTTAAAACTGAAATTAGGTAAAACTAATGAGAACCTAAGAGGACAAACTGTCTCTGCTGGAACTGCCTACAGGACCTTGGTGAATCCAGAACCTGCAGATTGGAAAGTGTAAAAATTTTATGCCATGGGCTATGTGTTCTCCAAAGATGACTAACCTAAAATATCAGCCCATATATATATATAATAATACACAAAAGCTGTGGTTAGAAGAACACTCATGGAAGTGCCAATATCACGCTCAAAAGCTGGAAATGCCAGAGCCCTTTTCCTGCCCTCGACTCGTATGCCTGAGTCACTGCAGGGTCTTGCTCAGGTCCTGTCTCTAGGAGAAGACCTGCGGGAGCTGGTGTTTGCTCCAGCCCAAGAGCAATTCCTGGGTGTTCTGTTTAGCCGTCTCTGTGCGGGATGGTGGTTCAAAATCGTGATGCAAATGCAGGATTATCCCTCATTGCCTATTTTTCTGTTTTACAGTTTTGGAACCTTGTAGACCCCTCTTCCGTGGAATCCCAGGAATGAAGCCTCCCAGGAATGAAGCCTCCGTATCCCACGTGGGTGTCACACAAGCTTTGCACCGGTTGCAGATGTGCCACCAGGACTGGCATGGAGCAGATTTCACCCCTCAAGGGAATCCTCAGGGCTGTGCGGGAGGACCAGCCCTCACCATGACCAAGCTCACACTTTGACACACATTAATGATTCTATGATTCTATGATATCTCCAAGGCTGGGTGAGACACCTGTAATTTTTCCAAGATGCCAGAACTATCCCAGTCCCTTTCCCCAAAGCTCCTTGTTGTTTCCTTTCCCTGGGCTGCAGGATGGAGAGCCAGGCGCCGCGGGGAGTCCAGGGGGCCGCCAGGCACCAGCGCGCAGCTCCCATCGACTCCGGAGCAATTTACATCCCTAGGAGTGATGGAATTGGGTCCCCGAGCCCGGCACCAGCCCCGCTCCGACTCGCTGTGCGCCTTTGGGCAAGTCGTTTAGCACCAGGCTGTGATACCTCTCATTGAACCACACATCACGCCAGGAAGGGTCTCGCCGAAGTCAATGGAGCTACTTGCAGAGCGCTCGCACTTAGTAAGTGTGTCACAATCTGGCCTTCACTTAAGTTTCGCCTTTTATAGGAAATTACAGACTCGTTTCCAAGGTTGTGGGGCTTAATTAGTTTATGTTTGCGAAACACATCTTAGTGCTGGTGAAAGGGAATAACCGTTATGATGACGATGATGTGTTCAGTGTATGGTAAAGTGTTGGGTTTGTTTAGGCTTTGCTCCATTTATTTTGTACAAAAAAAAAAAGAAGAAAAAAATAGTCCTTCCTTTGCAATCGTTTGAAAACCTATTTCTAGGAATGGTGCACTTGTTCTTCTGCAGCAAACTCTCCTTGGGCAGCATTTCCCAGAGCCTGAACCCACTTCCCAGATCCCGCAGGGGCTGCAGCGACGTGCGGTGCGAGCACCGTTCCCCTTGGACACACACGTCTTGCCCTCTGCCTGACTCAAAACATACATTTTTTAATCCTAACCTGGATTGTACCTTTAAAACTTGGCATTAGCAAACAGTTTGTTTTTTTTCATCAGCTGAAACTTTTTTTTTTTTTTTGGAAACTGTTTTTCAGGGGGTTTTTTTAGAGGGGGATTTGTTTTTTTGTTTTTGTTTTTTTTTTTTTCTTTTTAATCCAAGTATGGTTCTCATGGTGTAGTAAATGACATTAGGCTTTTGTAAATTCTTGCAGAATATAACAGATCATTGGTTTTATAACACAGTCACTGCTTTTGCATTCTGATGAGATTATTAGCAGCCTAGAATACTACATCCCTGCATACTGTTAGTTAAAAAAATAAAAGTTTACTAAATGGTCTCTTGTCAACTGTATCTGAAAATCATTATAGTTTCTCTGGTTTCCTTTACATGGAGGGGTTCTTCTGTGAGCTGGTGGATTACATCAGGAGGAAGTTACAGAATTATTACTGAGATGCTGTTTGTTCCTCTGGAGCATTGTTTGTTTTTCTACAGGAAATCTTTTTTTTTTTTTTTTTTAGTTTTTATAAATGGGTTGTAAAAATTGCTCACATGACCAAGATATGCAATATGGTATCCAAGCTCAGCAAAAATATTTTTCCCTTCATATTTTGGCTGCAATTACATTAGATATTTTTGTCTTATGTCAAAGCAAATACGAATCAAGCAGTTTTCTGGTCTTCTCACACATCCTGCCGTACAGCCCTAAGGCAGATTCATTTGCCAATGGAGACATGAAACATCTGATCTTTTCAGGCCAAACGCCCTCCTTCCCACCCTCCTTGCAGCTCCCCATCCCGGTTCCACATCCCTCATCCCACGTGTCCCTCTGTCCCCCTGTGCCACCAGGTTGGTGACCACAGTGCAGCTCAGCACAGGGTGCCAGCCCCTACTCACAAAGCAGACCCTAAGGGGGAATTTTAGCACTAATGTATTTTTAAATAGCTAAAAACGTTGGAATTAAAAGCTGGCTACTAACATGCAACATTTTTTCTGTTTCCATACTGTTATTAGCATGCATCTGTATTAACATCATGACAGACCACACTACAAATTGATACAATACCAAATAAAGAGCCCGCGCTGTGCACCATAATGACTCTAGAGGAGCCATTATATTTGATATAGTCAATATTATACATTTTTTAAATGTATAAATGAATATTTAACTGAGAGATCTGATCTGCTCCAGCAGTTCTGGTCTATCAGCAACATAATATACATTTTAAAAAGCTGCTTGCATACATTTTACATTTTTACCTGGGAAGCAGAATGCTAGATCACATAGAAGCATTTTCTTTTCTATGCCTGTCCAAGACATGTTTGCTTCAAAACAAGCCCAAAACAAGAGGGAAAGCTGGAGAGGTAGTGGCTGTATTGCTTCAAGGTGCCATTACAACCTTTTCTGTTCTCTTCAAGCCCAAATCAGCGCTCTCTCCCCTTGCATTTTTTGCACATTTTGCTCCATGTGCCAGCATGGGTATATTTGTTTTTAAACTCTCTCCCCTTGCACTTCCCTGCCGCACATTTTGCTCCACGTGCCAGCATGGGTATATTTGTTTTTAATACAGTTGTGAGGAGTGACAGACCTGAGCCTTAGCAGATCAGCAGGAGCATCAGGGGTCTCTGCTGATTTACACCATTCGATTTCATGGCTTGGCCACCAATGGAGAGGTGAGCACCAAAAATAAGGGAGGCCGAAACGCCACCTTCACCTATGGGTCACATGGCAGGGGCGCCAGGAATTCACTTATGGAACTGTGAAGAATGCAGCTGTATTTGGAGTGAGATCAGATCCTGCTTTTTTAGCAGGCAGGGTGAAATCCATGTGCAGCACATCCCTATGTGGCGTGTTGGAGTGCAAACACCTGATCCATGGGGTTTGCCATTGCCCCAGGCTGGGGCCCTTTCCCTCAGTCCTGCACATGCTGCTGAGGGGGATGCTGACGAAGACTGTCCCAGCTCTTCCTCCACACCTGGCCATCCTCCTGCATGGCCCTCATGTCGCTCCCGTTTGGAGTGGCCCAGGAAGGGAACACCCTGGCTCATCTGTCTGCATGATGAGGATGAGGGACACCCATGGACAGCCATCCCTAGAGATAGGCATGGAAGATAAATATCAGTGGCAGGATACTGAGACGTGTTGGTTTTGAAAGGTGTTGGTATCTACTGGTATCCAAATCAGTTTTCGGCCAAGAACTATTGATGCTTATTGAGATCAAAAGAGATCAAAAAAGAAAAAAAAAAGAAAGGACCACCCTTGCAACAACATGAAGTAACCCTTTTGGGGCATTTACCATATGCAGTGGGGCACGTTTTCAAAGGCAATCTCTGCTTTTGGCCTTGCAGTGCTGGCAATGTACATAAATGCCTGTAAAAGATTTCAAATGTGCATCAGAAGGTCTTGCTGCCTTTCCTGCCAGCACACGTGTGTCCCCATACTGGGACCAGGTTAATGCAGAGCATGACTCCCCTCTGCAACTTCTGAGACCTGCAGCAACTACTTGCCCTCAGCTAGCAAGCCTCCCTTTCACCCATTACAGCTCTCTTTGGCTTCTCCATTTATATCTCCAAGGAGCTTTTACATTCATACATGCATATGTAAAAGAACTAAATAGTGCAATCACTAGAAGAGCATACATTAACATTTTTATTATTAATTACTCTTATACATCCATGGATGTGCACGGTGTTTTCCAGGCTAAATGTATCTTGCCCACCAAACGAGGATTAGGATTGCAGAATTACCAATATTTAAAACCCTATAGCGAATCTTACTCACAAATTTTCCTTAAAATTCCTAGTTCCTGCAGTCAGGTGATTATGTGAGCAGCTGAGCTTGAATTTTTAAGCAAAGGATGGTTTCTGTCACCTGTAGCTGTGATTTGAAAGCAGGTAACTTCCTAAATCAGTAAGTTTGGATTGAAGGTGCAGTTTCTTTTATCCTGGCCTTTCTTGGATCTGAGTCTGGGTACAAATGCTATTGGGGTATATCCTCCTTTATTACTAAAGTAAATAAATTAGTAACATGAGTGGTGAGCGTTTGCTCGGTGCTGTGCAAGACCCAAAGATGACTGCCCCTCATGGAAAGACCTTCAACTCAGACAGGGTCACCAGGCTAAACCAGCAAACAGCTCTGCACAGCACACAAGAAAAATGTTTTAAAATCAGCTCCTCATCTTACACTTATCGCTCACATCAGAAGAACAACTCAGTGTGCAAATATTATTAAAAAAGAAATGTATGAAATAATGAGAAATCATTTCTGTCAAATGGATATAAGATGCTAATTGGTGATGTACTGAATCCCAGAGATGCTTGACATTCAAAAAGTGAGTGAAGTACGGCAGAGCATTTGTATAGGCCATCTGGAGATGTACACCATACTCTACACTTGATGAGAAAGTCGCATTAAACTGAAATTTCTGTTTCCAAGACCTAAATATGCATCACTGCAGGCTTCAAATTTCATAGATTGCTGGGAAGATCACAGACAAACAGCAATCTGGCACATGTCCGACTAGATGGAGACATATGCCATCGAGAGAAATGCTTTCTGCTCCATTCCTTACAATATTATTAAACACTGGCAGAACTTTTATAAAACTAAAAATCAGAAATGTCCAAGTTCACATTCTTAGGTGTGTGCAGTTTTAGTTCCTGGGACATTTTGACTGCAAGCTCTGTGGAGACCAAGATCTCCAAGTTTCACACCAGCTCGGTACCACCATAGAGGGAGGAACATGCGAAGCACAGCCAAAAACATCACACACAGCTGACCCATGACAGCTTCAGCTCTCTTAAGATGTCAGGACATCTCTGGTAAAAGAATGTAAAAAATCTGGTAAGAAAAATGCCGCAAGAACAGGTAGTTGAAGTAGCCATACGACACCCATTTATTTTCAAGTTTCCAAAATTGTCTACCTTACGTTACTGAACATTTTTAATTCTTGCTAAAAATTGCTCTTACGTAGTGCTTATACAGCACATTTAACTTTAAAATTATTTAGATGGGAGTGCCTAATACATGACACTTAACTGTATACACTGTTACCTCCTTTATATATTATCACTAGTTCTTTGCTACAGACTATGCTAACAGGAACCACCACATTAGATGCTGTGTAAACACAGAAGTTACTGACATCCAGACAGCAGCAAACCAAGAATACAGAGGGAATAGCAGATGTCTGTAGCATCTGTAGTGATGTCTCAGCATCACAGTGGTAGAGATGGTGTCAATTTGTGTGGGTAGCAGAGAGAAAGAAAAGTAAGGAAAACAAAGAACTGAGTTTTCTGATGTTGGTAGAAAGCTCATCCTAAGCATAAAGACGAGCAAAAGATAAAGCAGAGAGGAATCAACATCAACAATCAAGAGAGGAATCAACATCTAACCAATGCCAAGAGCTTGGAGGACATTGCAAACCTACAATAGCTGAGATACAGAGGCTGAAATTTTGACAAATTATATAGAAAATATACAGATTATATAATCAGATGTATTTTAAAAATCTCATAGGTTTGGATATAGTGCTACAAATATTTACAAAGAAGGTCAAAGCTGAACATGTTCTGTAACCTTGTGACTCCAGCATAAGTCATTTAAATAAATAGAAGACCAAATGTGCCATTTTCAGTTTTATCTGGGGCTGCTCTGAAATGTCCCTCCTGATAACTACCCTTTTCCTATCTTCTCCTCTGTTTGTAATACAAGCTTTCTTGTCATGGCTACTATCTTAAATACATCTTGTAGCCTGCCTTGAAAAAGGCTTTTTATGGGACAGATATATATATATATATATGTATAAATACACTTTCTGCAGTGATTGCCAGAGAAAGAAATCCTGCAATCCTGCAAGAAATTCTTAGATAAATGTAATAAAAACATGGTACAAGACCTTGCTGCTCTATGCAGACCTTCAGGAAGAATGAACGCAGAAATGCCAAAGTGTGTTTCCTTTCTTGAAGTACAGTCCCAGGATTACTTTGAAGTGCTAAGAGCTGGTGCTAAATGGAGGCAAGCTGGGACTATCTATCATTCACTGGTAAAAGCCTCTGGAAGATATGGATATATTAATATCTTTTTTTCTAAATACTTGAAATAAAATAACCTCATGCTAGTAAAAATGACACATAACACAGTCTTCCACAACACAAGCAAAAGTTTCATAGCTACTTTCATCCTCTTTACACTGGTAGAAAATGCACACTTACACACATCCTGCCCCTGGACTCTCTTTTTTGTTGAGGCCAATGGGACCGTGAAGGCAGTGTGTTTGCATGAAGACCTTGTGTGAGATGACTGGTAAAATGCACCTGAAGTAGAATGAATTTCACCCTTGTGGCTCCAGGGAGACGTCCACCAACCCATTAGTGCTGCTGGGCAACCCATTAGCCTCCAACATGGCCAGCTGGAGTTGGTAGGCAGAGAAATGGTCTCTATAATGCGGCTGTGCTCATCATACCCCAGAGCACGGTGGATACTCCACTTAACAAGCCCCATCTGCAAAGTTTTAATGGTATCAGTCATCTCCTCCATACGTTTGCTGAGTATGAAGTCATTAGGGCCATTTGAGGCCCTGATCTTATCCAAATGCAGATGACGTCCAGGTCCTCACTGCCTTAGATCAGGCACTAGTCATTTTCTCCCCATATGTGCTGGGAAAGCCAGAAGAGAAGCTCTGAAAAAACTGAGTTCAAATAAGAATTGACCTTTTTGCTTGAAAATACCCTTCTCCTATCCCAAACCCCATTTGCTATGTCCATTTTACATGGTGAAACTTAGCAGTTTTTGGAAGCAGGGAGTTCCCCAGGGAAGATTCTGGCAGTGGTATTGCTGTGGTCATAGTGATCTGAAGACTGAGTAGATCAGGATTTATGGAAAGAAGTAATATCTCTTCTTCAACCAGCTGAATTAGCTAAAAGCCCATCTTCAGCTCATTCTCGTAGCATGTCCCAGGACAAAGTGATTTGTTTGTCCTGAAGAGGCAGTTTCACATCTGGTTGTAAAATATACAGAACCACATCAAAGCCATCATGACACGAAGCCCTGAGCCAGCACAGACTCGTTTGGTAGTTTAAAATTTGTTCACCAATGTTGCAGGCAGATTGACAGAATCTACATGGTGATGGATCAGGTGTTTTCACACTGCTCTAACTTAATGCTGGATCAGACACTGGCTGTCGTCCTGTGGCCAGCATAAATTTGGTATAAAAACTGTGTTGTGCTTTTAGTCCAGTTCTACAGATATGCAGTTGTGTTTCTTGCCCTCTCAACATCTAATCTGCACAGTTTGGGGACTGGCTCCTACACTGATCCAGGGTTAATTAATGTGAAATCATGCATCCATGCTTTGGCAGCAAGGAAGGCACACTAATAATTCACCAGCACATAAGGCAGAGGAGCTGCAGAGATCACCTTGTCTGCTCCTCTGCCACAGGAGAGGGAAGCAAAGCCTGAAAAAATCCTGGTCAATTTGCCTGACCTGTTCTTAAAAAGTCCCCCATGGCAGCAACTCTCTATCTTCCCTGATCAATTTGTAACGTTCTTCACTGTTCTTATTTTCAGGAAGATTTTACCAATTTCTGAATACAGTCTTCATTACTATAGATAGAATTTATCACTTCCTGTCCTACTATTTATGTTATGACTTTTAAGATCAGCTTTTGATCCTTTTTTTTTTAAATGCAGATTCCAATGACTTATAGAGTTGTCAACCAGAGTTTTTGCGAACAGCTTTCAATTGGGCAACTAATCGTTGGATCCGTTTCCTGTTACTGTGATTCCAATTCTGCCTGTGTATACATGATTGATTTTTAGAACCTTTAGTGGTCCCATTAAAGACAATGACATCTGTGGATTTACAGCTGAGCACATACTTACAGATTTACAGAATCAGGATTATGGGGTAATCATGTTGTGATATAAAAACCTAATTTCAATCCTGGTGCAGGGGGTTGGATCCCTGGAGGTCCCGTCCAACCTTAAGGATTCTATGACTCTGTGACCTCAGTTATCCAAAGGTATAGGTGGTCCTTCTAATCAAGACTACCTAAAAGTCATTACCGATATTCAATAACTTTGAAATTCAGCAACTAGTTTATGGCTATGTAGCAAAAGAATCCTGGTACTGACGCTGATATGGCATACATTTTGCTAGACTACATTGTCTTCCCTAGGGTGGTATATTCATGTTTAATTTACTAAGTATTTGCATTTGTGAAATATTCTGTATAAAGATCAGCTTTCTGAAATACCCACCATTCCTCTGTAATAATTACAAGTGTCATTCAAACATTTGTGAAAAACATTGTGTTTTTAAGGACTAATCTAGCTAAAAACAAAAACAATATTAGATGATGATCTCAAAATAACTTTTTAAAATAACTGATTTCAGGAATTCATTTTGAAATATCTAGTTGATATTATATCCCTTCTGTGAAGTAATAAGACTATCTAGAGAAGTTTCTGAAATTATTGAAAAGATTTTAGTTTTTATAAAGAATACAAATCTGTAATTTTTTAAAAAATACCAAATAACCTGTCCACTTATTTTGCTTTGTTAAAATCTAAATTTTGAACTCCCTGAGAATATTAGTTTTTACCTCTTGTGAAATTTGACCAATTAATAGTTTTGTAGCAGATAATTCATAACAAAACACCTAGAAGGTTAAATGAGAAGTTGAACCTTTGCTCCTAGCATGAAGATGTGGTAGGTGCTATCTGCCTACCACAGGTGCTATGAGACTACCAAAAATCAAGCTCTGACAATCATGTTTCCTTACATTAATTCTCCTTTTCCAAGGGAACAGTGCTAAACCCAGCCCCTGGAAATCTTTGTTATGTGTTGCCAGATAATTGTTGATGCTTATTATCCTCAGACTTCAATACATATTGCTGCTGATCCTGAGCTCCCTCACTGACAACAACCTCTGCCTTTCATAGTCCACCTTGAGCCAAGATCTCCCTGTAAAAAAGCGGGAAAAATTCTGTTGCAGAGTAGGCTGGGAGGCCAAAGAGAGTGAAGAGAGGAGCTAAAAAACATCTAAACACAAAAACTGTGTCAATGTGACACTGAGGTAATGAATGCAAGAGGCCTGGTAATAAAGAAGTGAAACTCCTCACTTTTAGCCAAGTGCTAAATAATATATTAAAATACTAGGGGACAGTTGTCATCTGCAAATCTGTCCCATGTGACTTCTTTAATGTATTGTGTTGATATATGCAACTGGGACCAGGAGAAGAATCTCTCTGAGATATTTGTTAACATTTCTTCTCTCACCATCACCGTCTGCTTTTATTCTTGCATCCTTTGCATTTCCTTTTTGCTTGACGATAGTGGCACAGCAATGCTGAACCCACGTGAGGTACAAAAGCAAGAACTACATCAGCTTTGGGTAATTCGAGCTGCCTAATGAGCGTCCAAGGTTTTCTGGTGGGTGGCACGATGCTACCTGTGGCACTTGGGTATTTTGACTTTAGCAAGGACTGAACCTTGCTTTAGTTAAAAAGCTGTTTAGTTAAAAGAACAAAATAGTAGCAATTTTATAAATAACACATTAATTTCAAGAATATAATTGCTAAACATAGCTAATACTCGTAGTTGTTTAAGAATTTTTTTATATCTTAAGAATAATTCTATGATGGTTATAATTGGTCTTGCTATAAAAATATTTACAGTATTTTACAGTGGGTTTGCTCTTCATTGACAGCTATCACATTGTCGCATCTGGGATACTGCATCCCCTCCACCCTGTTTGCCATTTAAAACGTTTGCAATAATGAATGCTGCTCTGGTACTTGCAGTATTCCTCACACTGTGTGCCTGCCCGTAGGATCCTTCATCGTGTGTCAGATACGGTCCAGATGTTCCCAGCAGTGCTACGTATAGGCAGCGTTGTGAGCAATGGTAATGATCACTGGCCATGGCAGAACTGTGACGGTGTTAATGGGCTAACCCCACTTAGAAGAATTACAAAAACCCGGCGGTATCATGGCAAGTGTGAGATTGTTAAAAATGGATTTCTTAATGATACTCTTTTGGAAAATTCTGACATAATGTTGTCTTTTCCATAGGGTGTTTATACTACCCTATGCCATACTGGAAAAAAGTTTGCTAAAAGATGGAGAATCAAGAGCTAGAAATGTGACATTTTTCCAGGAGGAAAAGTACATACACAAGACGTCCTTTCCAGGTGCTGAGTTAAGGAATTTCATTTTGCTGAGCAAAATTCCCCTTGCAGTTTCTATGCAATTTTTTCTTTATGGATTGCCATAAACTCCTCTTCTTGTTGTGCACTGCTTAATGATTAACTCCAACTGTAGGTTGTGTTTCAATGGCAAGAGGAGTCATATTGGTTTCTGTTTCTTTTTGTTTGTAAATGTTTTGGAGCCCTTCTCCATTAAAGGTGCTGCATAAAATGTAAACTATATTTTAACATCATGAGCACCGTTGCTTGCAGGAAAAGCTCTAAATACATTTCACTCTTGTTGTAGTCTATCAAATTAATGTAATGATGAACATTAAGCTTTTTTATATATCTGCTGCAAGATGCTAATATTTTTTTCTCTAAATCATATAGAATTGCATAAAGGCAAATGCAGAGTTATGACTCCAAGTCATCATCGTTACTTCACAGAGCTCTCAGGACAGGTGTGCAGAAATGAGGATGGGAAAACAGCCTTGCGAGTGACCTGTGCACTTTTGGCCTCCTTTACAAGCCAGTTTGCATGAGCGAGAGAGAGAATTAGGACTCTTGTTAGGTCCAAAAGCTGGATTTCATCCACCTGTACACAAGGTCTGTTCATATTCCTATTATTTGTATCTCTGATTCTATGGAAATTGAGTCAGGAGATACTGTTCTTTTATCTAAGGGATCTCAGAAAAGCCACAAGATTCTCATACTCTGAAATGACCTTGAAATCAGCTCACCCTGGGCCACAGTTTCAAAAAGTTTATATTGTGGCTTCTCCTTGTATAGAATGCCACTAATGTTTTCCCTCTTCCTCACTTTTTGCCATTTGGACATCTGTGCTGTGGACTGTGAATCAAAGTCAAACACACACAGGCTTCTAGGCAGCCTATACTGAACCTGGGCTTATTTAAGTGGGAAGCAGGGGGTAATGCTTGTGTTGGAGCCACTTGTACAGTCCAGCTTTAGGGAGTATACGGCTTGGGCTGGGCACTGTACCATTCTATACATAGTGCATATACATATATATTTATATATATATGTATAAAGCACCATTGTAATTCTATTATTTCCTCTAACCTGGCAACATTACTTTTGCATTAATCATTATTATTATTATTTACAGTTGGAAGTTCTAGGATTTTTGTTGATCTGTGCTTGTTCTTGCAAAAGTATGAAGAGACAGGGTGTGGAACTAGGTTTATGGTGTGGCCAGGAAGTACAGAAGGAAGCACCTCTGGAAATTCCTAGTATAAGGCATTTCTCAGTGGTAAAAAATTTTAGCCATCTCTCAAGCCCACACTTGAGGCCTGCTGATGATGCTGGAGGTTGTCATTACATACAGGATGTTGTCTAGCATTTTTTTGTTTCTACCAAAGAAAGAAACAGAAGAATCATAGAAACATAGAATCATAATGGTTCGAAAAGACCTTCAAGATCTTCAAGTCCAGCCATAAACCCACCACTACCCTGCCTACTAAATCATGGCCCTAAGTGTCTCATCTACACATTTCTCGAACACTGCCCGGGATGGTAACTCCACCACTTCCTTGGGCAGCCTATTCCAGTGCTTCACCACTCCTTCAGTGTACAGGTTTTTCTTAACATCCAACCTGAACCTCCCCTGGAGCAACTTGAGGCCATTTCCTCTTGTCTTATCCATAGTTATTCTGGAGAAGAGATGAATCCCTGCCTCACTGCAACCTCCTCCCAGGTAGCTATAGAGAGCAATAAGGTCTCCCCTGAGACTCCTCTTCTCCACAGGGAATAACCCCAGCTCTGTCAGCTGCTCCTCGTAAGGTCTGTGCTCCAGCCCCTTTACCAGTTTTGTTGCCCTTCTTTGGACATGCTCCTTTGCCTCAACCAGCTTCATGCCCATTTAGCAGTGGGCCTACACTATTGCCAGCTTTTCTTCGGCTTCTGATGTCTCTGTAGAATCTTTTCTTTTTGCCCTCGTGTCTCAACAGATTCAAGTCCAGGTGGGAAGGAGTAATCCTTTCAATAGAGGTTACTCTAAAGACTATAGAGACATGAGAAGTGGCAGAGATGATGCTGGAAGGTAGTGAATGCCCCCAGCATGTTTGTGAGAGCCATGCAATAGCCATCCTGACCCCAGTGAGCTCATCTCCACGTTCTTTGCTCTGAGGAGCATCCTTTGCTCTTCTTTGCTCTCCGTATTTTTTACAGCTGAACCTGGTGCAAGATAAGGGATGGGTCTGTCTAAAGACAGTAAGAGGTAAAAGAAAATCTAAAGACCTGTACAAGCAGACATGAAGAAGTCTACTAGGGACTCAGGGCGGGGAGTGCGAAATCTCTATTTTAAATAGGATGAGAGCCAACAGGCATTAGTTGAAACAAAAGATGTTCAGACTAGATATGAGGAGAAAATGTATTCCCCTGAGGGCAGTGGGGCAGTGGGACAGGCCATCAGGGAGGCTGTGCACTCTCTGTCCTTGAAGGTTTTCAAGACCTGACCCAATAAAGACCCATGGAACCTGGAGAAGGAATTTGAACTGGAGACCTCCTGAGGTCCCTTCTGACCTGAATTATCCTGTGATCCTACAGAAAATTTCTTCTCAGTGGAAGCGTGTAATACAAACTGGGCTGACAATTAGGGCTAAAAAGATTGCCACATAAAGTTTATAAAAACTGTTTTTCAGAATTTGAAAGGTTTCAGACTCATTTTACCTCTAACAGCCTCTTTTTGTGACCTCTCCAAATTTCCTAAAAAGAGTTATCCTGTGAGAAATCGAAACTGCTAGAAAATTGGTTTGCATGAGAAGAGGGGGGCAGCTAGAAGAAAATCAAGCATTGGGTGCTCAGCAGGTACTAATTGGGTGGTTAGTTGTGAAGAAACTGCTTCCCCCAGGTATTGGGATAACACAGCACAGAAATGACTTGAAATATGGATGTGACCCAATACTTCCCTTTTAATTCAATCTTTTTCCAGCCCATCGCTGGAATTTACACAACGTTTTATTGACTATGGTATCAGAAGCTATCAATTTGCTGCAGCCTCATAAAAATAAAATAGTGATACAGAAGAGAAACTACTGTGTCAGACACACTCGAGCTATTCCCAGCTTTCCTCGACCCCTTCATCTACCCTTTCATCATAAACATCACTATTCCATTTGCCTCTTGCCTCTCTCAACCATTAAAATGGGAAAACAAAAACATAGCTCAGAAGATTCTAATACAAGGTCCAGAAATGTATCCTATATTCAAATATCTGTTGGTATCAACTAGTAGGAAGGAACAAACAAGGCAAGCAAGCAAACAGCATAAAAACAGGTGTGTCTGTGGGTTAGAGGCACTAAAACAGGGCTATGTATTCAAACTGGAGCAAGACTGTTGTATCATACCATGATTGCTGTGGTAATTACCCATTTTAACGCATATTAGTGCAAACAGCTGTGCAAAATCCATATAAATGGTGGAACATAAGTAATACGCTTTAATTAAAAAATTACAAGGCTTTTTTTTTTTTTGAAACTGGTAAATGTATTTTGGTTGTCTTTCTTGCTCCCTTATGATGTGAATATATCTCAGGCTGCAGTAGAAGGGGTGCACGGTAACAGTTTACCTCTTGCTTGAATTCCACATGTATTAAAAATATATTGTTTTGGTAATTTCAGTCATTTGTTTTGGAACAACATCCTCCTTTTGGGTCTGAAAATCATAGACCTTCTGCAATACATGTATTGACTGCTGTATCCTATGTATGGCCACCTGTCAAAGGCAGAGCATTTAACGAAACATAAAATAGCTTGGGTTTTTGAGAATTATAATGCCTGTCTTGTGACCTTACAAGGGGCTCTGGTAACATACAGGAGCTGCAGCTATTCAGACCAAAAATACTATCCTGGGTGAGGGTGACCTGAAGGTCCCTTTGACTTGAAGCCATGAAGAACCCTGATGTATTATTTCCCATAGAGACAAGAAATGTGAGGACAAAATGAAAGATGAGACCCTGAAGACCCTGCTTTGGTCACAACAGTTTGCTCCTGATAAAACCCCCAGTGTGGAGCCCCTGGTAACCTCATCGCTCAAACATCAGGGCTTGCAGGCTTCCCTGGGATGTTTCAGGTCCTTTAGTGCACGCATTTGCTGATGAGAATTGTTCCCTTAAGTATATTCCCAAAGAGATAAACTTTATGCTCTATGCCAACTTTATGATGTTATAAAAGTTTGGGTTTGAGAAACCTTCCTGATTATCTATTAGGTGGAAGAAAAAGAATAAAACAACCAATTAAACAGTAGCCTTCATACACATATCTTATCTAACCTGGTAATTGAAAAAAAGGGTCCCATTTTTCCCTCCCCCACCCATTTCCATGTAGCATTTCAGGAACTCTGTCCAAGAATATCACTATATGAAAAAAAAACATCATTTCAAAATTATTAAAATCTCTGTGGGAATTCATGATTAATTTTAAGGCCTGGCAGATTAAAATACATTATTATGAACACTCTAGTGCATCCTTTCAGATATTTTCAGAATCTGATTTTGCTCTCTTGATACACACCAATGATTCTACATGTATCTAGTAGATTGCAAGGAATAGATTAGCATTAAAGAGGCAGTATTGTGTTGTTAGGTTGTTATGTGTAACTTGTGCTCATACATTAAGAAAAATGTAGCTGGCATTCCCTTGGACATGACCAGACCCCTTAAAAAAAGAGAGAATTATTAATAGTTGGTTGTAATGCATTTGTAGAGCATTTCTGAAATTTTGACCTTTAGTACATTAACTGGCTGCTTTTATCCAGCTCCCAGGCAGAGTAAGATCTGCAGGAGCCTGCTTAGAAAATGGAAATAATGGGCTTATTAGTACGACCTGTTAAACCTTCAAATCCTGAACCAAGTGTCTCTTCTACCTTTAGCACTAGGTATAGCCTTGCAATGCATCTATGGCTCTAAGCAATAGAATTAACAGCATTTAGCTTCAAGAAGAATGGAGAAAAAATGCTTTTGATTTGGGACTGGCCAACTGCATTCATCACTACTGCAAAGTCATTCAGTTATGGTGTTGCTTCATAAATTTTAAGGCCCAAAGAGACTATCTGGTCTGGCATCGCAGGCTGACCTCCTGCTGCTCAGTCATCCCCAGTCCTGAGCAAGCTGTGCCAGTGGTTCATTATCTTCTCTGCCAAAAATGAGCACCTTCGCTGGCCTGAACTGATGCAGTTTCAGCCCACCACAGCTGAGTCCTGTTGTATTTCTAACTATGCAACTGAGGACTCACCTCGCATCAGTTTTCCATTCTTGAAAAATTTTGTTTTCCTTCAAGGTAAGTAAATAGAGCTGAATTGTGAGCACAAGAGCAGGCCACGGGATTTGTACAGCATTAATGCCACCAAGTCTCTCTGGTACTGCATAGTCTTCTGTTTATATACCCAGATACCTCACTGTAAGTGTGGGATCAGGCTGGAGCTCATGATCAGTTGACTAGTCATCATGATTCCCATCTTTCTCAAAGCCTCTCTTATGAAGCTGTCCCCTATTTCTGAAGTCTTTTCCCCCTAGATCAGACTGCACATTTAGCTGTACTGAAATTACGTTGCTTGTGCCCCTTTTACTAGCAGTCAGACCTTTCTGTTCTAGGTACCTCTCCAATTCATTATTTAACATGATCCCAAATGTCATGTCATTGCAGACTTTGTCATAATGATTTAATGCTTTCTTCAATGTCACTGATAATGTTAAATGACACACAGCCAAGAACAAATCCCCTCTGAACCCCACTATCAGCACACTCAGTGCTGGTTCGTGTTTATAATTACATTTTGAGACATATCATTCAAGTAGTTTTAATGCATTTCATGTGTGCCACATTGGTTTTGTATCACTCTAGCGTGTAAATCAAAATGCTTTGAAGTACCAGGTCAAATACCTTACTAGAATTGACATACACTGTATCAATATCCTTATCTACCAAATTAATAATCTAATCAAAAACCTTAGTAAGTTAGGTTTACAAGATCTGTTTCCTATAAACCCATGTTGATTGTCACTAATTACATTACCTTCTCTATTAATCAAATCCCTACAAACAAGCCTGCTTCAAAACCCTAGATAGATATCAGCCTGAGAGCCTGAAACTAGCTGGGTCATCATATTTACTCTTTTTCTAATCCTGGCACAACACTGTCTTAATATTCCTCCTCTGCAACAACCAGAATGTTTCAAAAATTGTTGAAACTCAATGTTTACAATCTAAAGAGGTCCTTGCCTAGCTCTGGTTAAAACAGGTACTTGACCTGCTGATTTTAAACATCTAAACTTAATAATTGATGTCTAACGTCAGCCTTACATATTGTTGAAAATGCTGAGAAATATTCCAGCAGTGGTTGCATATCATATGAATATAGATCAACTTTTTCCTCCAACTGCAAAAGAGAAATTTCTTGAATGCTTCCAACATTTTGTATTATAAGTGTTTATTCTACCATATCGATCTTGTTCTTACACCCTTCAGTTCAGACCCTTCTTATTTTTCAAAGTCTAAAAAGATCCTTCCTTTATTTTTTCTCTATCCTGTAGATTTCTCCTTGGTGTCCATAGCTTTACTAATCAGTATTTCCCACCTTCTAACATAGGTTCCCTGCTTTTGGCTTCCTTTTTTAAAAACTATTTTTCTTGTTGTTGCTACTGCTTGTATGTTTAAAGAAGTCTGTATTTCCATGTTTTCTTAGCCAATACAGACTTTTTCTCCTTATGTATGGAGGTGTGATTTTGGGGAGAGCTATCTATTTCTCATACAGTTCACAGTTATTCAACAATTTCTGCCTATTTTTTTTCCTCTCTCAGCAAAATGTGCCCCTTTTAAAGCATCAGGTATGTGATTGGTGGTTTAAACTACGTTCTGCTGTTATTCATATAATAAACATCACCAGCTTACAGTCCTGAGCAGGATTTTAGCTCAGATGCATTTTTTTTTCTTTCTGCTAGATAAGCTCCAGTATGTTTCCCACGTTAGATACAAAAGACTTGGGAGATGTTTGTGTTTTAGAATTTCTGCAACATTCACCCCTGCTTTTGAAAAGTTCTCAGGGCATTTAAGTTCTGCCAGCAGCAGACTTCCTGCACATGCCACTCAGATTGAAATCTGTCAC
Organism: Tinamus guttatus; assembly: GCF_000705375.1. Next base: position 26,743 of record NW_010590042.1, read on the forward strand.
TGTCACAGAGTTTCTTTTCTCCTACGTCTTATATATGTATAGAAAGATGCTTAAGGAACTAATGATCCCATTTCCTTGTGTGATTTGGAGGTCCAGAGCATATATCAACTAGCACTTTGTCTTGTTCTTTATCTGAACGACTACCGATCCGTCAGCATTTGAGAGCATTTCCTTCAGCACCACCAGTGACTCAGAGCAGATAATGGTGAAGATGATGCACAGTTCTATTCTTCCTCCTCTTTTTGCTCCTTGTGTTCTTCCTAAATAAGAAAGGATGATTTCAGCTTAGCAGGCAGGAGGTTCTTTCAGCTCTGCTTCATAACAATCTCTAAAGTTAAAGGAACAAATAACTATGTCATTTGATAGGAGGACTGGGATCTCAGACCCCAAATTCTGTTGCTATTGATTCACGGAAGCATTTTCTCCATCATGGTAGTACTTACAGATTCAGGGCATTCCCAAACCAGGGTGGATGTCCAGTGTGTGCTTTGTTCTCATCTTGCAAAGACGTAGGTAATAGCAAACTGCAAACAATGCAGACTTGGGTTAAGTGAGTTTTATTTTCTATTTTATTTTCAAAAGTGGCCCCTTCTCTGGGTCGCTCCACTCCTCGTATGTGGAGATGGGAACACTGCAAGGCCTCAAACACCCTAAGGGAAGGACACTGTAAAAACATAGCTCTGGGGCATCTTCCTGCAGCTTCAGCAGTGCCTTCTGAAAAATGTGCCCTGCTGTCACCCACTGTGAAGGTCAGGAGTGCTGATGACACTTAGCATCTTGCAGGAACTGACCTATTGCTACCCATTAAATTTTTTTTTGCTTTCCATTACCTTGGGAATAAGTTATGCCTGTGACTTACTAGTGTGGCTTTGAAGGAATGCTCTCCTGCCTCTGCCTTTCTAATTACCTGAGCCTTGGAGCTAAGCTGCATAGCCCCAATATTTTGGGTGATCCCCAGTGCAAAGCAGTTTGAAGGGAATGGACAGCTTTATGTTCTGTCACCTCACTCAGTGACTTGGCTGGCTGAACAGGTGAAAGGAGAGACATAGCCTACAGCTCTTCAGTAGGAAAAATAATGTATATACATCTGTATAAAGTGTTGGAGAGAGCATTCAGTGAGGCATTCAGCCTTGGGTTAGAATGAAATCATGACACCCCATTCACTGCCCGGATCTGCATCTTGTGGCATTATTATAGTTGCTAAAATAAAGGCAGAACAGAGGGTCCATGGGTTGGTGCAATATTCTAGGCCACAGGGCTGGTCTCCTCACCAGCACACACAGGAGAACCAGAAAGCCAGGAAAATTGAAAATGGTAGGGCAGTGATGCAAGGTCAGTTCAGACAAAAGAAGGAAAACTGAATAAAATTAACAGATGTAGCAGTTCCTTCTTGGGAGATGTCCAAATGTTTGCTTTCGAGCTATACTGCAAATTAACTGCAAAGCTTGGTTTTTTTTTTTCTTTTTCTGCTCTTGGGGCTGTTAGAGAGATGTGGGTCAGAGACTGAAGAAATGTATGCAGGAAAGTAAGAGGAACAACTGAATGTAATCAGTCACAGAGCGGAAATGAAGCTTCATGCAAGCGTCGCACGATAACCTGAAAATAAGGCTTAAAATCTCTTAGGTTTATAAAAATAATTCTGGCACCGGTGTGTATTTAATTTGAAATATTTCAAGATTTTCTTCTTTTGTACTAAAGAAGTAAAAAGTTAAATGTCTCAGTAGCAAACAGTTTGCACCTGGATTCCTTTCTTCACTATTAAAATGACTGAATTTTTTTCCTGAGTAAAAAGCCCCAGAACAAAATACCATATCAGCTGCTTGTTGTAACTTCAGGACTCTCTCCACTTTAGGTAGATCACCTTTTCCTGCCAAACTTGTGAGATTTCATCTCCATAAACCAACCTGCATGACACACCATGGGGCTGTGGCCCGGTACCACTCTTTTGTGCTGCTGCTTTGCACCAAAATTGAACCTATTTCATCTGCCAGGTGGAAATATACAGTGTCTGCAGTGACTCAATGGGTGATTTCAGTGCTTAGCATCTTAAGTACCTCCACAAGGAGTTTCATCCTGGGTACTTATCTGTCAGTGACCCAAATGGACTAGAGAGGAGGGATTTGGGTATGGAGGAGGTCAGGGGGTGGAAGTTATAGCACTCGTGTCAGGAGGTGATCAGAAAGCTGATGCTGTGCACTTTCCTGCTCCTCAGTGAACTGATTCACTTTGAATGGTTCATTTATTTATGTGACCATCTAGGGGGAAAAAGTCTTTAATTGCAGGCTCCATAATGTGTTCTTCACATTAAATTCCAAAGTGCTGATTTCAGTTGGTTCTGTTTAGAGGTCCATATAGTTTTGTTGGTGAGCTGTGCTCATTCTTTAACTCTTCTGGTTTGGGTGTCATTGTATTCTCTCAGACAGCTTAAATGACCTTTGGAAAGCAGCTAAATATTAAATCCTTTGTGCAGAGGAAAACATATTTAGACATAAAAAAAAAAAAGAACAACTCACATAAATTTGCCCCAGGAGACCCTGTAGAAAGAATGTAGAGATACAATATAACTAAATATAGAAAAAGAAGTCAATTCCACATTTTATGGGAGAGATCACTTTCTTAAACCCTCATGCTTGAGGGGAAGAGTCATATTTAAGCAAAGGGAGACATATTTCCTTCTCTTCTCCTGAGCTACCATTGGGTACAGTGCTTGATACTTGTTTCGCTCAGGCAGTGTGTGATTATTTCTTTGAAATTCTTCCCATGAAATCTTGGATATCCAGGAACTGTGCACTCCTTTGTTTCCTCATCCCTCTTCCCACCCTCCAGCAAATTGTTTCCTGGGACCTCAAGGACATTATCTTTACATGACATTCCTTTGCTTTTGTAGATGCTCTTACAATAACCTGGCACAAGTGTGTAATAAGGCCATGAAAATGGTTTTCCTTTTGCTGCAATCAGAAATCAGTTTCTAGGAGAACACATGGAGACATGAGGACTAAATTGCGAAGATTGATCTTGGAAGGTCAGGTTTTCCAAATGTTAAGAGATTAGTTCTTTAAGAAATAAAATCCTACAAAGGGTTATTCTGAGAGAAGGATGCTTATTAATGAGCAGACTTGCTCAAATCTCTTTTCTGGAAATCCAAATGTCATGTACGATGGATAACATATATTCTAGGTTGTTCTATTTAACCCACCTTCAGAGGTGCTAAATTCAAGGACAAGAGAAAAAAAAGCAAAACAACAACAAAACAAAGAAAAAAAACACACAACAAAACAAGAAGAGAAAGGTGATCTTGCCATGCAGCTTGAGATTTTAAAAGCATAATAACTGTACTTTTTAGATAGTCAGAATGTAGTGAACCATTGAAAGTGACCCAGTTCACTGAGCTGAGCTGAACAGATGGAATTCCACCCTCGCCATGCTTGGGCGACTCCTCGAACAATACCAAGGCCTCTTTCAAAATCCTCACCACCGAGCTCCTTAGCTCAGCACGTAACATTTGGGGATGTTCTGGTCACTTCCCAGTTCTGCTCGCCACATTTGGGGGCAGAGCAGGTGACAGACTCTGAGCACTGGGTGATTGCTTGGGTTTTGTGATCTGGGCTTTTAAAAATCCTGCTGTTTTGTTCCAAAGCAAAAAAACAACAACACCAAAAAAAGTATAGTCTTTATTTAATGAAAAATGTCTCACCAAACTGTGGTCTCTGAAATACAATTTTTATTTATTCATTTCACTTGCCTCCTGCCAAATGTCAACAAAGCATATTCACTGCAGGTTTGTCATTTCCAGCCAGCCCCCTCCTTTTCCCAGGATAAACAAATGACAGATACAACTCCATACTTTTGTTAACCATTTTATTAGTCTTTTCTCTAGAATACAGATCAGTTTCTAAAGAAATTGGTTTTCCTGTAAAGACTATCAAAGAAATAAAAGATAGAACTGTCAAAATAAACCATTTATTTTCAAACTACCTATATGAATTTTTTTGATATTTTAAATAATTCTTATATTAGCCCAAATTTGTGAGTAGTTTGGATTTCTCTATGAAAAATGAAGTTCATTGAATTTAATATTGGCCCTTCCCTCATCTCAAGTCGCTCTAACTAAAAGGTCCATAAATGTCTCTAGAGCTGAAATGAAATGAGGGGTTTATTCTTATTCTTATTTTTTAATTATTTTTAATAAGTTTAAAGTATATTGACTTAAAACTAACTCTTAAGAAGCAACTCAGTCTTTCAATTTGATTTGGTCTGACTGAATAAATTCTATCCAAATGCATGGATAGAATGTTTTACTTGGTTTTCAGAGATACTATGTTCTATGAAATTAATTGATTTTTTAATTTGCTTTAAAAAATCATTCATAAATGAAAATTTGCAGAAAATATAGTAAAGGGAATATAAAATGAAATTAAAGAGGGAAAGTGTTACTTGTTTTTATTGTTACTGTTTTGCTAGTAAATCTGAAATATTATTTTTCTTTTTTTTTTGTCTATCTAGTCAGCAAAAAGACCTCGATTTTTCTCACAACCCTAATTTAGAGACCTGAGACAAGAATGGAAAAAAGAACACATACACATCCTTCTCTTTTCTATGAATGTACATAAAATAACTCTTTAGCAATCAGAGTAATCTAGATACCCAAATGATACCCACCATACAAAAGTTAAAAATACAGACACCTTACATCTAAGAATAATTGTTCACATCTGGGTAAAGAGCACATAAATTGTTACAGAATAAAAAAGAAAAAGAGAGAGAGAATATTACAACAGATCCAGAATCTTTTTTGAGAAGCCATAACAAAGGCAAAAAAAATCATTTATCTGAACCACTTTCAGATCTAAAGATTTCAAAGGGATAGTCTTTGTTTCTGGCCTTTTCTTTCAACTTGCTCCAAAAAACAATATAATAATAATGGTAAATTATCCTAAGGTAGCAACCACAGCAAATATACAAAACCATTGACTTGAGCAAGTGAACTTAGCTATGGTGGCATCAAAATCAGTTGAGCTGGCACTGTGGGGTCTTGAGCTAACTCTGGCTCATGGCCTGCTCTGCTCCTGGGTTTGTGGACACCCTTGGCCTGGCTCCTCTGAACATCCCAGCTGGCCCCAAGGTTGGCAGATAAAATCCACTTAGAAACAGTGAAATAAGGGGAGAGATAAAGTAATTCTGGGGATGATAAGAATAAATACGGTCAGAAAGCTGTCTTCATATGTGGGGAGAGGAGAGTGAAAATGGGGCTGGAAGGCTTTGGGTAGGGTATTGACTTGCTGAATGCAGCTGAAGCTAGCAGATGGAGTCCTCCTCTCGGAGCTGTACTAATGCAAGTTCTGCAAAGAGCAACCCTAATGGTCTAGGGCGCTGGCATTCATAGGATGGAGAAAAGATGTGAGCTGGGTGAGACAGGCTCCAAGCTCAATGCAGGAAGATATGCATGGAAAGACTCTAGGGCTTTAATCTCCCTGCATGCCTGAATAGCTTAGAAACCTGGCTCCATTTCAGGTTCATTTTGAAATGCCCTTAGCAAGCTCTTCACTTCTCTTAGATAGAGAAGTTTTAGGACCTCAGCAGTTCATTTCTTCTGAGAGCTTTTTGCTCATGTATGTCTTGGGAAGAGAAAGACCTGGGTGCTCTGGTACATCAAAGGGTGATTATGAAAAACCAACATGCTGAGACTATGCAACATAGAACAGCTGTGGCACAGGTAGAGAAACATTCATGCCACTGTGGAAAGCAAGGGCTAAACTTCGCCTAAAATAACGAGCCATTGCAGGTGATTAAATTCCAGAAATAGACACTTGGACGGGGTGAGCACAGTGAAGCGTTTGGGAGCCTTTGCAGGGGGTTGGAGATCTTTTTGTATAGGAGAACATCAAGAAAATATTTTTTTGTGTAAAAAACGAAGTCTCTCAGAAAGTATTACTCCTCCAGATCTGTATTTTCATGCAGCAAGTAAAAAAAAAGATAAACTCAGACATGGAAAAAAAGTGTTTAATCTAAAGACATTGAAGAAACTCACTGCCCTCCAACCAGCACAAGCAAGGTCAAGGTGTGTTGATCTGCAGTGACTCCACACAAGGATGGCTTTTCTGATCCAGGAAATGTTCCACTCCAAGCCTTGAATAAAGAAGTTCCTGTCCTAGCTCCATTGCCCCTGGCAGAGAGGGCGAGAAAAGAGTTGATATGGAGCTAAAATCTTCCCTCTTTTCCAATTCAGGGTGACGGCCCATGAGAGAGGCAATGCAGACAAGGGTTTGTGAGGACCTTTGCTCTAGCTGCTCTGCAGATGAAGGGCTGTTACTCAGATGGTGTTCACCTGCACTGTATTCACTCCCCCTTTTTTTTTAAGGCCCTTGAAATCTGCCTACATGAACGGGTTACAGCAGCCATACCTGTAATCTAATCAAAGCAATAGCAGTAGCTAATAACCTTACCAAACTCCTTAGCATAGCAAGTTCCTGGCTTCTGGAAAAGCTTGCAATCAGCTCGTGCGAGCACCTGCTTCCCCTATTCCACTATTTCTACGGGGTGGACGTTGGCTCTGCCGTGAGCAGATGCCCGTGGCCGACGCTGCTCGAGGCGCCGCGGTCAGCAGCGGCCTGCAGCGAGCCCCGGTGCTGAGTCAGGAGCACATCTGCTCTCCTCGGGGCCTTGGCAGAGGTACCTGCTCTACAACCTCCCGCCTGCACCAGGAAGGGGAATTAAACGCACTGAGCTTATTGATGGTCAAAAATAGTAACCGGCAGGAGAGGAATTCTCCCCTGGTAGCTGGCAGCTCTGCCTATAAGGCACCGGAGGATGCTCTAGAGCTGCTCCGGAGGCTAGGCTGGGTTTATAGCCACCCCCTGCACCCACAAGGCATCTCCTGTTTGGGGCTGTCGGGATTTACAAGAGGCCTCGCCGTAGCTGTGGGCAGCTCACAGAGGTGTCACCAGGCCCTGCTGTATGGGGATAAAGCGGCCGTGCAGGACGCTCCGGGGCTGGGGGAGCTGCCCAGCTACCACCTCGCAGCCCTTCTTGTTGTCCTCCCCAATGCAGGAGATGGGGTAACCAGCTCTAGCCCAACACGCTGCTCCACGTGGTCACTGAACAAGCACGTCCTGGATGTGGACACTCACGCGCCAGGTGACAGGCATCATCTGCCCCAGGCAGCTAATGATGACGAGAGTTCGACTCGCTGGCTCGTAACCCTTCGGATGGGCTTTCCTAGCTGGAAAGGCCCTTCCTGCCTTTTCTCCCAAGAGGGAAGGCATCACAGGCAGCCCCGGTCACGTGGGCAAGGTGCCACGTCAGCATGGACTCTGCAAGGAGGACCATGGGGACAAGCAGCCACCCCTGCCCAGGGCACCTGCCCCTCCAGGCACTTCTGCAAACACCCTTCCAGGGGCAAATAGTCATCCCTAAGCCTCTGCCCCAGCCGCAGGGGCACCTACTTACCTGATAGGGAGATGCAAAAAGCCAGCACATCCTTCGATCCAGGGGAAAGCTGGACAGGGAGAAACTATCCCCACTATATTAATGCCTGACATGAGCCTAGCAAGTGTTATAATTAGGTGGCATTAATTAGTGCTGGAGGAGACTGTCATTTTTTATACTGAGTCTTTGGTTAAAAGATAGAAGCAGAATACCTTTCTCGAGAAAAAAAAAATCCATGTATATTTTCTTGTTTTACTAGTAGGGATTTTTAATCAGTTGAATGAACTTGTATGTACTAGTTAACTTTGCTGGAGTTTAGTGGTTGTATTTAAAGCAGATTTTATCCTAGAATGATATTAATTTGATAGGATCCCTGATCTGTAAAACCATTGGTTATCTTGGTCTCTCCTGATAAGAAAAAAAAAGTGCCGAGGGTTTCCAGTTGGTGAGCACATTTGGGCAGAATCTTTCACACGTCACAAATTGCAGATGGGAGGCAGTGATCTCGAACATGCAGTCACATTGCGTGACCATCTGACACCTTCCATTTAGAAAAATAATACTTTCCTCACAGCATACGCTCCCTGCTGCAACCAGCACCAAAAATTATGCCTGGGAGAGCTGTTCCTCCTAGACTAAGGTCTTAAATATTTCTTAGGCTGCTTTTAAAAGATTCATGCAGCAGCACCACCTCACTCACATCCTGCTAAACCAGAGAAAATACTGAAATTCTTCCCCAGACAGAGTTAATCACAAAATAGCTGAAAAGAACAAAAGGGGAAAAAAGACAGCAGGAAAATTATATACTCGCACTAGTGAGGTGAACAATGGAGGGCTCCTGTAGCATGTGTAATTCAAACATGTTCACGTTAAGCACTGAGTGGACTTATTCCCTATTGCTACCAGTTTCTCAGCATGGGAACGTTCAGCACCCTGGGTTGTGCATAATTCCTTCTGACAACATGGTGCACTAGCACTCACTCATTTAAAATAATAATGACAATTTCAGGGGCTCCTTTGCTGTGTATTTAGGTGTCAGTAGCAACAAAAAAAATTCTTCGGTGTTTATGGACAGAGCCATGTGAAGTTAAGACTGGCATTCCATACCAACCTATTGTTGATATGTTGGTAAGTTGTTGTTGTTCATTATTTTGTCCCAGTAGATATCAGGAACAAAAATTAATTGCCACACACACTTTCTACCCTAAGCCCCTATTTTTTAACACATGATATTAGCAGCAGCAGGATGGTGTGGACTGGGACAGGAGGCAGTTCCTGCTCTCCTTCCTACCTGATCTTACCAAGGTCAACTACATTAAAGAGAGGGTTGTTTCCCTATTCATCTGCAGGGCAGATGTGCCTCGGTAGCCAAGTCAACCAAGAACTCCGTTTCTGTGGGGCACCTTCCTCACCATGTCATGCAGTTGCTATCTCAGGTCTTTTATGATCCCAGAGCTTTGCTGTCACAGGTGCCCCAGGGCTGGAAAATCCCATTCCGGTCGCAGCTGAATGTCATTCTGGTGCTTCTTTTTGGATGCAGGAAGCCCATGGCACATTTGGCAGGCTGATGCCAAATTTACCAAACCTTGGTAGCTTGTGAAGGGTCTGATACAGCCATACAGGACATTGGATAAGCATATACACCTGTATCTCTATAGCTACATTCAGTCTCTGCGAATCCAACTGTCATGAATTTCAATGAAGAAGAGGTGCCTATGTAGCTGTTAAAAGTGGGCAACTTCCTAGACTGGACCATTAGCTTGACTGTCATGTTGGTGACATTTGCCAAAGAGAAACCCATGCCAGGGCCAGCATCTCTGCCTCCTCCCGACAGGAATCAGGCTGCTGCTGTGGGTGGGCTGTGAGCCCGAGCTGCAAGGCTACGTCAGGACCAAGGCACTTCTCTCCTAGGAGAGACTCCACTGGCAGTTGGGAGCTTTAATGATAGTGTTGTCCTCCAGCAGATTCCACAGCCCGTCATTACGGTGGGGTGAGGGAAACACGTGCCTGGGAGAAGTCCCTCTCTGGCAAGAGCTGTGCCTGTCATACCTGAAGATATATGGTGTTTGGGGTCACGTCTGCACCAGGACCTACAGACTACAGATGTCCCACGCAGCTAAGATGTGAGAAGAGAGAAACACTGGCTCAGGGCAAACACAGACAAAATTTAAGGCAGCATAAGCCTTCCTTCCCTTTCTTCTTCTCCTGGCACCCCTTGGAGGGAAGAGTATGGGAAAACTCAGAGCATGAATTGAATCTCCTCTGTGGCAGAGAGCAGACTATGTTATTTTGGGGCAGATGGTTTGGTAGCTGAACAGCTCGACCCCTTGAATCCCACTTTCCAGGGTTTGTTAACTCAGAGTTGCAACCTGCCGCTTGCATGTCGTCCTTGTACCTGTCAGTAGTCATCTCTGTGTCTGGATCAGCAAAACTAAGCCAAGTGAATTTGTTTTGCTATCTCCTTGCCACAAACTTACATACTATTTGCTAACCAGAAGATGAGCTGAGGCATAGCAGAGCTCAGAACACAAACCCGGCTCTTGGCATTAACTTAGCCTGGGCTGGCTGTCATTTTACAGCAGCTGCACAAAAAGACTAACTAGCAACAGCACTTGCAAATCACAGATTATATTGTATTGGTTTAGCTCATATTGTTTGCTTTAAATTTATATTGCGCTTTAAATGTCAGCCATTAAAATTAGTAGGG
>NW_010590056.1:15602-27512 GCF_000705375.1 Tinamus guttatus
GGCCCGGGGCCTGGAGGCCAAAGGGAACAAGCAGGACCTGATCAACAGGCTCCAGACGTACCTGGAGGAGCACGGTAGGGCCAGCGCGGCTTCTCTTGCCTCCGTTTGCCCCGTTAAGGGCCTCCGTTCTGCAGTTGTTACAAGCAGCAGATGTTGCTGTGCCTTGAGTCAGGTCTCCTGCTTGTGAGAGACCTTCTGGGCTTTGGCTGGGGGGAGTTTTGTAGAAAAGGCGTTTTTTTGCTGCCCATCCCAGCAAACGTTTGTGGGGAACATTTGCATGGAGAAAGAAGCCTCATTTTAAGCTAATTATGCCAACTTTAACTATATCCGTCTGTTTCTCGCCTCAGTATTTCCCATTTTTTCCTCAGAAGACTTTTAAGTAGCAGCTTTCGCTTCTCAGATAACTTGCAAGTCCTTACAATCGCTGCTGCCTTTTTCCATTAGCTGAAGAAGAGGCAAATGAGGAAGATGTCCTGGGAGAAGAAATAGAGGTAAGTTGTCCCTTGGGCAGATCCCAGCAGTCGCGCGCGGGTTCTGCCGCCTGTCACCTCCTGGTGGCCGTGGGTGGCACTGCACAAGGCGAGGGGACAACGTGTGATCAATCAGTACGACCCTGCAGCGACCGGGGCCACTTTCACCTTAAAGCACCCTCGTAACTCCTTGTTGTGTCCAGAATAGCTGTTCTTTACATCGGAGGTTGTGTCACCACATTAGTGTGCGGAAATTGTGAACGTGTCCCGTTGTTGTGAAGCGTTTTTGGAAAACATGTAGTTTTGTGGCTGCTATTTTGCTATTTGATAGTTGTAGCCGTGCTGAATAGCAGGCACCCTCTGCTGGTCCCTCATTTTTGTCCTTAATAACTAACGTTTCTGGCATTTTTTTGTGTTTTTAGAAAAGAATGCGCCTAAGGAAGAAGGGAGGGAGATGCAGGCTGCTCTGAGTCACCTGGGGAAGGGAGCCATAAAGCTGAGGGGTTTATGCTGTGAGAAGAGTAAAGGGATTCGGGCTGAAAAAGCGCTCAGTGCATAAAATTCTAGTAAAAAAACCCACATTTTTTCCACTCATTAGTGTCAAGGTTTTTGCTACGTGGCAAAGGTGCGCGAATTACATGATAAATGCACTTTTCCCACCTCGCTGAAGAGGATTTAAGGGAAATAAAGCAAGGTTGCTGGAGTCATGCTAGGCACCATGCGCGCTGCGCAGCTTCCTCGCTGTCCGCAGGCTCCGACTGCAACTTGGGAACGTTTAATTCAGGTGATTCCCAAAGCTTTGCCAAGCCCGAGCTCTCCGAGGAGGGCTTAGCCTTAGAGAAACCAAGCAGGAGCCTGTGTGCGTGGAAGCCACCCCAGCTCAAATGCTGGCGGTCTGACACTGTGACCGTATAATATTGTTTCTTAGCACAAACGTTGCCTTGTTAAGGAACTTAACCAACCCCGGGGCAAAAGGCACCCAGGTTCTCGAGCACTTAAGCCCTTCTTCAAGTCCAAAAAAGCAGCTTAAGCGAAGTGCAGGTCAAAGAGTGTCCGTTGTGTTTAGAAACTGGCTGGTTGTTGTCCCTAGTGCTCCTGTGTTTTACTAACAGCTCTGCTATGTAGTTCAGAAATCCTTAAATAGAAAGTCAGAGCTCTGGGCACTTGCCTTTTAAGCCATGGAGAATGCCGGGGCATTCCCTGACCTCTTCCCAACTCCTTGACTTGCAGGAAGAAGAGCAGAAGCCGGTAGAGCCACCCGTCAAAGTCGAGGAGCCTCCTGTAAAATCGCCTGATGTGTAACTATCCTTTCTGCCAAAGCAAAATTGTGGGGAAGAGCAGGAGCTATTCCTGCAAAACTGTGGGGAATAGCAGGAGCTCTGTGCCCGGGAGAGAATTTTGCCTTCTGCAGATGCTCCCGGTCTCCTTTGCCAGGCTTGGTGGGACTCTCCTGAGGCTAAAGGGGTTGTTGCTGCACCAAGGGGGCCTCAAATTCTCCATTTTAAGCCAAATTTCCTGTGTTGATAGTGTTACAAGGAGGTGCTTTACTCGGGTCGCCAGCCAGGGCCTGTTTTTTCCCCGGCCTTTGGCCACAGGAGAGCGAGGAAAATGATCCCTGCCGGGAAAGGACGGAGCGGTGAACAGCCCAAGGGGCCGGCACGAAGCCTCCCTGGGCCATGGGAGCCCGTTCAGTGCCTTGTGCTGGCCCTCAGCAGGGCGAGATGGAGCCCGCTGGGTGTCCCCGCGTGCGGGGACGGCGCGGGGACGCGCGGGGTGGCGCGTGCTCCGCTGGCCCTCGAGCAGGAGGGGGCGTCCTGGGCCCGCCGGTGGCGGCGCCGCCGGGGCACCCGGCGAGCGAAAAGTCCCAGCTCCCAGGCCAAATTGCTTCCTGTGAAAGTGTCATTAAACCATTACTACCTTTCAGGGCATAAAATGAGAAACCTGTCCAGGAATTTGGAACAAAAGCAGCACATTTTTCTAAATGGGAGACCTTAATGAGGCTGGCTGTGACCCACTGTTTTATGGGAGTTGTTCGGAGGAGGATGATGCTATTTCATTTAGCCTGGGAACTTCCGAACTTTGTCTCTTCCCCTTTTGTTTTCTCCCTCGAGCCTCAGCTCTGTTTTCAGAGCATAAACTTTGGAGCCCGCCCACTCCATTATATTTTCGTTTAGTCTTTTTACTGGTCCTGCTGTTGTCAGCTGCACGTTGTTAAAGAAGTGTGTGTTTGAAATGGAGCCTGAGCTGGGGACGCTGCTGCTGACCTGGGGAGAGCGGCCTGTGGCTGTCCCATGAACTAGAACAGAGCAACCCTTTGTATTTGAGGGCCATAAAGGAATAAAGCTTTTCAGGGCCTGCAGTTGAGGCTTTTGGCTTCTAACAAGAGCTGAATGTTACTGCTAAGAGCCTTAGGATGTGCAGGAGGTTATTTGCTCTACGTGGCCTCTTGCTGCAATATCCCCCCAGCGTTTTGAGGGGCATCTGCAGCCCCCCTCTTTGAATCGTAGGGTGTTTTTCTTGCCTTAAGTGGAGGTATTTCTGCCTCCAAGCTTCTGTGGGCAACGGGTGAGCGAGTTGGGGATGGCTCTGGTGCTTCCAGCATTTTTTAGGGCTCCCAGGCAGCTTCCCATCCCTGCTAGCAGAACTTGGCAACGGAATATTGTCCGCTCAATGTGCTCCCTAGGACACACACATCCTGCCACTAACACAGCCCAGATTTTGATTATAAACCCCCCAGTTTTCACCCCAGACTCCAGCACTGACCCCTGAGCTCTAGACTTGAGGGTTTTTATGGCCCCCATAAGGAATTGATGGTCGTGGCCCCCGTCTTTCTAAAAACAGATCCTAAGTTATTGCCGTAACTGCCGCCGGAGAAGGGCGCTGAGGGAGGGAGCCTTGACACGCTCTGTGCATGCAAAGTTAGTGGGACTGGTTCTGATTTATCTCTTTTTTCACCACCTTTAGGAGTACGGAAAAGAAAGTAGTGAAAATAACATCAGAAATATCGCAGATGGAGGTAAGGACCTTTCTTCCTCTTCATCCCCTTCCCCAGTGTGTCCATTTTCTTTCCCAGTTTATGTAAAATTCCACCTGCAAAAGGCTGGGGCTGTCAGTGCTTCCATAGCAAACCTGCTCTATTTTTCCATTATTTTTATATTAACAGTCAGTTGCTGGCTGTAGGCTGCCCTAGCGGAGTGCTGACCTATTTAGGGTATGATCCATATTTCCCTTCCTGCTCCAGCTGACACGGAAGCACCGCTGCAGAATTCACCAGAATTCCCATCCCTGGGAATTGCTGCAAGGGCGAGTGCTCTACATGTGCAAAACTCCAAAGCTTTGGGGAATAATCAGCTAGGGAGGAACTGATATGAGCTAGCAGATCATCCCGTCTTTATCTCCTGTAACTTTATGACTTATATTTGCTGGGCTTTTTTAAAATAAACACCCTGGAAGCTGCTGATTCCTCTGGGAAAGCTTTGCAAAACTTTGAGTTTCAGGAATCTGGTTCCATTTCTCTAATTTTCCCCTTTGTCGTCATTATTATTATTTTTTTTTTCCCCGCTCAAGCTCGATAAGAAAGGACTTGGTATGAAAACATGACTCTTGTCTCCCTGCTGTTCAGCCACTACTTTGGAGTCTTAATCTTCTGTTTGTGACACGATCATTTCCCCAGCAACCGGGGTGATGTCGCAAGTGGAGGATTAGGACCTCAGCTGAGGGAGGAATGGGGAGAAAGTTGGAACCTGGTGAAAACCAGGAGTGTTGCTAAAGGAGCGACGTTGCCCACACTTGGGGGCTGCTCTTGGCAATAGTTGCTTAAAGAGCTCATTAAGCAAACTTGAAATTACACTTAATTACACTTATTTTTTTTTCTCCTGAATTTTGGCCAGACGTAGGGAAACCACTTTTTAATGAAGGTTGACCAGCCTCAACAGAGTCTTGATGTAAATGTTTGAAGATAAAAGGAAATATTATTATTTTTTCCACGTAATGCATAATAGGAGGCATTGCGGGAGGATATTTAGGTGCCAGAAGTGCAGACGAGTTCAAAAAGCAGAGGCAGTTTCACAGCAGAGAACCCATCAGGGTTAAACGAATGCAAGTGGGAGTGCAGCTCATAACTCAGGATGTCATTAGCTGTGGATTCCGTGGGGCTGGGGAGGAATACAGGGGGCAAAACACCTTTTTGCTTTGATCTTAATGCTTTTCTAACATCTACTTATGGTCAGACAGGATGCTAAGGTGGAGGAAGCCTTTATTCTGAGCTAGGATGGCCCTTCTGTAGCTGAGAGTCCTTTTAAAAGCTGCCTGCTTGGTGTTTCTTTTGAGTATTCCTACTCTTCAAAGTATTTGGGAAAGAATAAGGAAATATGCTTTGATCTGAATAATGCACTTTTTTTTTCTGTCTTCAGTGTGCTTTTCAGCTGAATTAGAAGTTCTTTAGTCTTGACACCATCAGAAGTGAACTCTAGTTCCTGATCTATCTCTTCTAAACACTTATGTTTTGATGCAAATATTTATTACACTCCTCACTGTGTTTTTGGCTCAAGTAAATGTTTCCATTAAACTGTTATCTGTTTCTCTAACCTTTAAAGCTCCAAACGCATTTTTGTGCTGTTGTGTAACAATAAAATGCTAAACATTTCCCTTGAGCTTTTCAAGGGATTTAATCCTTGTAGGTGCAAACCCTTGCACTTCCAGAGTCCCCAGGCGTTTTATGCCTTGGGCAGCTGCTCCAGGCTCCTGGAAGCCTCTCCGGCATCTGACCAGGTCCTTCCTGTGGAGATGAATTTTGTCTTAAATTGTGCTGCTAATGACAAACCCTGAGCCTAATCACAGCCTTGTCTCATGCGAAAAGTCATCTGTGTGTGTCAGCTCCCTGCTCTTCTCCTTTGGCACGTCCCCTTTCCTAGGGTTACTTAGTGACAGGGTAATAAAATATCTTTCAGGCCAAGGCAGCTAGAGCCCAGGAGAAAAAGTATTCGCTGTCACAAGTGGCTGTAGCTGTTTTTGTCTGGAAAAAAATACGTGTATTTTTATTATGCACGCGTAAAAGCCATAAGACTTCTTTTTCAAGCGTGCGTCCAGAGGTTGTGGAACCTGGCAGGGCACATCCTGCATTGCATCCGCGGCCTCTTCCCTTCTGCGATCCCCTTTTCCATGTGCTCCGGCCTTTTGTCACCTGCTTCTTTTCCTCTCCCTGCTCCAGAGAATGCAGAAGAGAGCTGAACGCTTCAACGTGCCGGTGAGCCTGGAGAGCAAGAAGGCGGCACGTGCAGCTCGGTGAGTCTGTCCCCTCGCTTTGGAGGCCCCTGGGGACACTTTTCTGAGTGGCAGGTTGGGTTGGGGGGACGCAGAGGTGGCCTCGCGAGGCAGGAGACCTGCTCCAATTGGATGCATCCAATTGCGGAGCACAAGAGTTTACTGGTTGTTAGGGATAAAATACTGCTCAAGTAGTCTGGAAAGGCAGAGTAATGAAAGGGAAAAGTGGCTATTTGTGTGTTAATTGTAAATCCGTCTAGTTTTTCTGGGCTTTGAGGTTGCTGTTTGCAGAGAGAAGGTGAGAGTTGCTGCAGTAGTTACATTAGTTGCTATTCCTGCATTCCAGTAAATCCTGCCTGAAAGCTGGAGTCGAGTGCACTTTTGAAAAGAGTTTGGGGGAAAAGGTGACACTTTGCCAGCTCCAGGACTTGGCGTATCGGATATTTTCCTTCCTTTTATCTGCTTGAGTCTCTGACAAAGCTTTGTTTGCTTTCCACAGGTTTGGAATGGCCCCAGTTTCCACTAAAGGTGAGGAGGTGAAGCAGAACCAGGTTGTGGAGTGATGTTACTGCAGATGTTTATTCCTGAAAAAAATCACTGGTGGGGCTATTTTTGCATTAATTTCTGTCCATTTTTGATTCAGAGGCTCTGAGTGGGTGCTAGTAGAATTGGGATGAAAGGCCAAGTAATCCCTAGTGCCTTAGACATGTGCCAACATCTACTCCTGAGCACAGCTGGAAGAATCCAGCCAGATTTGAGCACCAAACCCTCTTCAGCTTCTTTAAAAATGCTGGGTTTAACTATCAGTCTTAGCAAGGTGAGAATGGCAGCAGTTTTACAGCTGAAGTAGCTGACTAGGAGGTGAAAACGATTTGGAGACAAACTGTGTAGTGAGCAGAGGAGAAAACTGGGGAAAATGGGTGGTTGTGCTGTGACTTGGCTGTCGCTCTTTTCAGATGAGCTCCTGCTCTTAATTCCTGATTTCTAATCTTTTTTTGTTCGTTTTCTCACCTCTTTGTTTCAGGCCTCTCTGCAGACAGCAAACCTACGGTAAGACCTGCTTAACTGTTATTAACTGTTATTAACTATAACTATTAACTATAACTAGTTAACTGTCATTAACTGTTGCTGGCCAGGCCTCTAAAACGAGCTGGGATTTTCTGCCTGCGTGGGTACGCTCTAAGTTATCCAAATGGGCTGCGGAAGAGCTGTGTGGGGCGAGAGCTTAACGGAGCAGCCCACCTTGATGCTGCTCTTGTACTGAAAATCAGATAGCTCCCCATCCCTGCATAGTGTTTGGCTGCCTCTTGTGACTTGCCATTTTCTTAGGTAAGTTTTTTTTTTAGAATGAAATGCTGAAAGGAGCAGAAAAGGGTATTTCATTTGTTTCACGTGCCTGTTTTTCATGCTCTGCCTTTTGAGTTGCTTGAATTATGCTTCAGGGATGGGAATTATGAATGATCTGTAGGAAATTATTCTTTGCTTCTAACGAGCAAAGCTGCCTTGCCGGTCTGATTCCAAATCTTCAGTGGGAAGCACCAAAGCTGGCAGGGCTGTGCGCTCTAAGCAGCCAAACAACTCGCTCAGTGCTTGGCCATTGCAAAGCAGGGTGAGTGGAAGATGCAACAAACTCATTCCAAGGCTGGATCCCTCCCTAGGGAAGGTTACAGGTTCCTCTTGTGCCAAGCGCTCCAAGATTTTGCTTGGACACCTGAGAAGCAGGATAGTCCTCCATGGAAGTCCCTCCCTGCACATCTGTTCGGCTGTTTCCTTAGGGATAAGTGCCATAGTAGTGGCTTTCCTGGGGAATTTCACCCAGGTGTGACTAGCTGGGGAAGAGGGAGGATGCAGCAGCGGTTTCCTAAGCCTGTGGCAGACAGGGCGAAGTGCTAGATCCTGGGAAGCTCGTGAGCTTTGCCAGAAAAGCTTCATTTTGTGGTGAGCTGCTACAGAAATGCCAGGCACAGCTGACGGTACCGGTCTGAGCCCTTTGAGGGGGCGAGTGTCGCCTGTCTTGGTCATTCCACGCTGGTTTGGATGGAGCTTTTTGGGATATTGGCCCAGCTTCCCCTCAGTGCCAAGGGGAGCTGCTGCCGCGGAGCGTTAGTGCTGGAAGGAGCGTCCGGGGGCAGGATTTCCAGGAGCAGGTCTGTGTCCTGGGAGCCTTTCCCAGCGAGCAGTGTCTGCCCTAGTCCTGCAATTTGAGTGATGCTGGTTTAAAAAAAAATAATGATAATAAAAAAAATAAACTGTTTCCTATGTCTTTATAGGTAAACATGGATAAATTAAAGGAAAGGGCTCAGAGATTTGGGTTGAATGTCTCTTCGCTCTCCAAGAAGGTAAGGTGCACTGGCCTGCAGGATCCTCCTTGCACCGCCTGCGTGGCCCCGTGCTGCAGCTCGTGCACAGGCTGCTCCAGACCTTCCTGTCCCTGCGGTTCCGCATCCTGCTCGCGCGCCGGCGCGGCCGGGGACGCCCCGGCATCGTTCCCTGCGTCTTCCCTCCCGTTCGCGCGCGCTGCCCGTGACCTTTCCGCGGCTTGGAGGACGTTACGGCCTGTAAATAGAGGTGTAGGAATCTAGGATTGCTCCTTGGAGCTGCCGCATGTGAAGAGAGACCATTTTGGGTTGAATCGGTTCGTTTTCAGGTGTTTTAGGTGCCCGTTTTGGGCTGGGGCAGGAGCCAAGTGCGTAAAGAGCAAGGTAACGAGCTCTCCGAAGACGACGAGTCCGGAGCTCCCTGGTAGCAAATAACTTTTTGAAGTACAAATGAGATGAGCTTGGTAGGGGGCTGGATTTTGCCTAAAAGCTCCTTATTTTAGGTGAGGAATATGTCTGAGTTTTCCGTCTTTTGAGGCAGTTTGTTTCACATCTTCCGCGTGTTGGCCCTGGTCGGGTGGGCAAAACTGCACGTTATCCCCATCCGGAAAAGCGTCCGGATCCGCTGGGAAGGCAGCGGGAGCACTCGGAGCCTCCTCTCCGGCGTGATGATCCCTGGAATGCCTCTTGTGGCCGCCTGGGGCGAGGCTGGATTTAGGGTGTCCAGGGAAAGCAGATTCCCCCGGAGAAGAAAGGATAAACACGCTCTGGAATTAATACAACATCCTGTGCACCGAAATAGCCTCTTCCTCTGCTGGGCTCTGACGTGTCCTGCGCTGCCGCGCGGCTCCAAAGGGAGCAAAAAGGAATCGTCCGGCTCTAGCGGCTGGATAATGTTGGCATGGAGACCTCTCCTCTCCGGAGAAAGGGTGAGCGCGGAGGGAGGCTTCTCTTCCCTCATCCCTGTGAAATGAGCTCCTCTCCTCCTCGGGGGGATGGATTTGACCTTTTTTGCTGCCTGTTTCTCCGTGTCGGAGTGTTCTGCTTTATTCCACAGGCCCTGGGAATTCACTGATGTAGAAAATATCCAGCATTGGAGGTCGCTGTTCCCCCCCCGCGCTTCCCTCTGCGGTCCCTTTGGGGGTGGGGGAAGGAGGGCAGTGCATTAAAGCTGGGATATGTGGAGCTCGGGGTGAGAGGCTGCTCAAACATCATTAACCCTGTCACTAGGAGCTCCCATTTTTCAGGAGCAATAGATGCCTTGTCAACATTTATGGCCTCGGCCTTCGCGGGGTGGGATTGCGGAGCGGACCCTCCGGCAGGAGCCGGGATCCCGGAGCGGCACCGCTGCCTCTTTCTCCCATTCCGCCCCCCTTTTTTTTTTTTATTTGCTTCCACCAGGAAGCCGAGTTCACGGGCTTAGAAGTGGCTTCTCCCACTGAGCGGAACACACTCCCGCATTCCTGGGAGGAATATTATTGGTTACTTTAATTAGCTGCTCGTATTGTGCTTCCCACCTGGGTGTTCTTTATAGCTTTTCATTACGGAGGAGCCTGGCGGTTGCGACTGTTTACATGTGGCTTGGCAGGTTTTTAGACTGTGCGTCGCAGCAAAAACTTTACAATAAAGCATTGTCTCCCCGGAGCCACACTTCATTTCCCATTCAAATTGCTTGGGGAAGGGCTCGGGATGCAGGGGGGGAATCGTAGCCAAGGGGGATTCAGAGCCACGCTAGTGGCTGTGAACTCAGCTGTAGCTTTGAACCCCCTTCCCCCTCCGTTAGCCCTCTGGGGTAGGAATCTTTCAAGTTGAAAATCCTCTTCCTCTCTAAAGGGAAAGCGGGAGAGCAGCGGAACGGAGCGGCGCCGGGGGGCAGGAGGCAGGTGCTCGTTTGTCTCAGGGCAGCACGGGGCCATCAAATTAATTTTTAAAATAAATCAAGGCGGCGTCGAGCTCCCCGGCGCACGAGCTCTCCCCGCGGCGGCCTCCCGTTACCGGCACGTCGCGGCCCTGGAGCTGCCGCCCCCGGCTCCCGGAGTTGTGTTTAACGCCCCCCACTTGTAAATGTTCCCTCTCGGCCGCAGCTGCTCCCGTCACCCTCCCGCTCCCCCGGGGAGCCTGTTTAGCCGCGTGTTTGATATGCAGGATTCGAGGGAGCGGCGATTCCCAAGCGTTTCTCCAAGGGCAGCCTGGGCTCTTTATGTATAAAACAGCGCCGTGTAGCTCCTGCTGGGAACACGTCGGCACCAAATGGACAGCGGGAACCCTTGGGAGGACATGAAAGCCCCGCTCGCCACCTCCGCGCCGCGTTATCAAGCACCGTTCCCCGATCGCAGCAGATGACTCCCATAATTGGCTCTTGTATCTCCTGTTCAACGCGGAGCCCTCAAACGGCCTCGTGAGCAATTAGCTGATTAACCCTCTGCTATCCAGGGGCTCCGGGGCCACCCATCCCGCTTGGAGCGCCCGTGTCCCCATGTCCCGGGGGTCCTCGCTGCGTCCCCCTGGCCCTTCCCTTGTGCTGGGGTGGCTGTTGCAGCGCTGGTGACATCCAGGTGCCACCGCCCGCGCAAAGGAGACTCAATGCGGTGACACGACCGTCGGTCATGGCTCTAACGCGGATTTAATGCCCCGTAATGAGAATTTTGTTTTACATGCGGAGGAGAATCGCTGCCGGGCGTGGGGTCAGGCGACAGCAGAAAGCTCGTGTGAGTACAAAATATCCAAACGGGAGAGAGGGAAAACAATCGCCTTAATTGTTTGGCTTCCAGCAAGCTGCTAATAACGTGCTGGGGAGGAATCCTTTGCCCGGATGCTTCCTCTGCCTGGAGTCTCCTAAACCCCCCCGCCAACCCCGGCTGAGAAACTGTTAACCACCAAGGAAAGGGTGATGCCGGGGGGAAAAGTGCTGATGCCGGCAAAGAGGAGCGGGGATTCTTGGAAGAGGGGCCTTGCAGCCGGCGGCGCGCGGAGCCGCCGCTCGGGGCCTCTGCGGCCGGGCTGCTCGCAGGACGTGCACTTTGGTGCCACTTTCGAGACGCGGCTCCCGCCTGCAGCTCGGGATGTTTGCGAAAAACTCGGGAATGTTGGCCAAAACCCCGGCGCTTCGCAGCTTCCTTATCAGCCTTGTGTGTTCTGCGCCCCGCTCCGGTGTACCCGCTCTGTGCCGTGGTGCGGAGCGGAGGAGGGACGTCCCCTTCCAGGCCGGATCCCAGCTCCTTCCCTGTCTTCTTACTGCTTCTCCTTCCCTTTCTTTCTCGCCTTTGGTAGTGTTTTGAGCTGAAATACCTGCAGAAGGGGTCCAGGGAAGCGTGTGCGCTGTGCTGCCCATCCAGAGCGCCGCAGGGACCGGCCTTGTCCCCAAGCTCTCGGCAGCGCTTCGAACAAGCCCCAGAAAGGAGGTTTCCTGCCTGGGGGCAGCGTGCGCGTCGCGATGGGCAATGTCGCGAGCGCCTCTGCGGCGGCTCCGGCGCCGTGTGCAGCGCCTCGAGCTCTTAAATCTTCATATTTTCAGGTATTTCACAAAGCTGCTTTGGGTAATTTCCTAAGGGATTTTCTGTCTCCCTCTGTGTTAGACTGCTGGTAACTAAGGCAGCTGGGTTTGCGGGCAGGAGGAGGGGGAAGAATAGTCCTGGTTTAGGAGGCAGAATAAAAGCAAAGCCTCTAAAACATCTTTGTAATATTATTTTTTTTGCCTGTTACAGGAGCAGTTTTTCAAAGTAGGTCAGAACGTAAGGACAGAAGTTAGGTCAGAACGTAAGGACGCGGTTCAGGGAATTGCATGGATGTGTGGAAGCAAAGCTGGAAAGACCCAGGTACAAAACAAGGCTCCCAGCAAGGGCTGGCGGGGGGGGCGGGCG
>NW_010590064.1:0-29289 GCF_000705375.1 Tinamus guttatus
AGGGCAATTTCTGACTTTTGGATGAAGTCTGACATGTACCAGGTGGGTGTACAGTTTACAGAACAGAACTAGAGCTGATTCAAAATTATCCCTTCTACCTCATTAAAAAACAAGTATGATGGGACTACCTTAAGTATTCATTGAAACCTGACCAGAGTGGAGTCTGGTCCTTATGAGGACCAGGCCTTACGAGTGGAGTCATACTCTGTCAACCTGAAAATATGAGTTTTAGACCCCACTGTGAGTCTGAATGTGCTGGATGAAATAATTTAATTTCTTTGTGCTTTTGAATTCCACCATCAGTCTTTTCTTTGTCTATTAACCCATTTAAAGGAGGAAAAAACTTCCTTAATAAAATGATGCTAATCATAAAGGGCATAGTTGTGACACCTAGGAAGAAATATATCATAATAGCTACACCTATTTCTGATTGTAATACTGTGATAGAGATTTTGAGACAAGGAAAGACATGGAAGAAAACAAAGTATCATGAGAGTTGGAGGAAATAGCATTGGCTTGTGATGAAAAATGCAAGACTTCTAGGGGTGTCAGTCTTGATTTAGGGGAGAAAGAGGAGCTGGTTATTGTCTGCAGATAGCTGGGAGTTCGGCTCAGATATGGAGCAGGATTATTGAAAATGCTGCATAATGACATAAATAGCCATGGTTGAAGATCTCACAGTGAAAAACTTGCCCACAGAAAAGTATTTGAAAATGTGCTATAAAGAATGATAGGCATTGACAGTCAGGCAAGAACTCACAGGAACTGATGGTAGCAATTTTGGTCTTCTTTGCTGATGGCCGCAGTTTGTGGTCAGTAGAATTAGCTCATGCAGAAAGCCCAGGTGAGCCACCCCCCATGATATGGGGGCTCAAAAATAGCTTTCTGTATTTCAGCATAAAGTAATTATTTCACTTATATTCAGCTGCAGTATCAATATGGTGAAGGGAGGACAGAACTTTGTACAATCCAATCAAAAAGCTAGAGGTTTTACATTAGATTTGGAATGATTCTTAACATTTCTTAATATGTTGAAAACATTTGATCTAATAATTCAGAAGGGATAATCTGAACACTCCTTTTGTTTTGGGACAACTTTTCATGGAACACCTAGACATGAGCAATCTATCTTAACAATCCAAATCTCTGTAACAGGAAGAGAATTGAAGCCCCCAGCTCCACTTAATTGGAGAGCACTCAATCAGTGTCAAAGGTTTCATCATATTTAACCATATGCTAAATACATCTGAAGTTCTAATACCTAGTCTGCTATGGAAACTCTATATAAACAGTAAACTAGCAGGGATGAAACAATAATGCATTTTTGCTTTGTTTATTTTATTATCCTATGCCTTATTCTGCTTTCATTTGAATTCTTTTATCTCAGAAAATAAGCTCTTTCCTTCTAAAAGTATTTGGAATAATCATGCGTCCGGCTGAATTAAAAGCTCCTTGCCTCTAGAAAGGGGAAGCTTCACTTCCTTCTCCTGCCTTGCTCCATGCTGTTGCTCTCCTTTGTGTTAAATGTTGCTCTTGCCAGGCCTTCCATGAGCCGATTTAACTCACTCATCTGGCAGGGAAGGATTTTTTTTTTTTTCCTCCTAAGGCTGTTAAGGTGCATTATGTCATTAAATGATATGATGAGTCCCAGAGCTGGTAGAAAGAGGAGGATAGTGGCTGACTGGAGGATGGAGGAGACAGCACTGTCCCTGATGACAGGGAGCTGTTAAATCATCTGGCCAGGACAGGAAACAATCACTCAGACATCCTTTTAAATGCCCATTTGATTACAGTGTACTAGACACAGTCATTGGGTCATAGATCATACATCACTGCAGCAAATGGAAGTTTTGCCAGTCATTTCATTGAGGAACAAATCACATTTTTAAGACATCATAAACCTCATTCTGCTCATGCTCATAGCACTATAAAGCAATGACAGTGATTCAGTGAAGCTGAACTAGCTTCACTGGAGCCAGGCCAAATTAAATCTGATAAGGATCTAACCCAAAGTTTATTATAGGAGGGGCTAATGATGCCACCTGCAATTCAGGCTGTCAGACACTTTTTGGAAAGGTAAATAGGTGGTTCTTATTAAACATGCAGTTGGGTCAGGTGTACGCCTTTTAATAGAGAGTGTTTAATTATATTAACTGCAATTTTTATAGTCTAGCAACAGAGACAAGATAAGTCCATGTGCAGTCAAGAACAGTTATGCATTAAGAGTTGGTAGTGTTTTCCTCCACTCCTCATCTGCCAATGAAGGAAGAGTAGCAAGTGTAGAGCTGATTTCAGGTGGGTGCTGAGAGTGTTATCAGCATTCGGTGCTACCGTAAAGCAGGGAACAGTTCCAATAAGCCTCTCTCCTCTGAATATTTTAGTGGACTGCTTAACGTCTCTGCTAACTACTATAACATTATAGTATTAGTGAATTTATTAAAACTCATTTATAATAGCTTTGCAGGCTGTTGTAGCTGAATAATTGTTTTTCTTCTGAAAGAAAAAGTAGTTTTGTGTGACTTTCTGGGCGTGTGATTTGGACAGCAGTGATGCTGAAGGCCGAAATCTGCTTTGTGTGTTGAATGTCTGAGTTCACCTGACTGTCATACTTATTCCCAGTCTCCCTGGGAACAATTTTTGTACTTTCTAGAAAAGGGCAGGTCAGGTAGATGCACCTGCTTTGAAAGAGAAAGGAAGAGAAAAAGATAATACTTTTAAGGCCATATGCTCATAGGTCTTTGAAGTTAGTGATGTTCTTCTGGCTTATACTGGTGGAGTCTTTTTGCCCTTGGCAATTCTATAGGAATTTTTTCTAAGTTAAATCTTACATATTCTCTCCAGTTATTAATATAATCTTGCTACAGTGAGGTAGCTGCAAGATCTGCAGAATTTGGCCCAGGGGCTGTAATAAATGAAGGTACATGATTATCTAATTTAGACCATGTCACCATCCATTTTTTCCTTAAAATAATGCTTGTACACTCTGGTCTGGACTGAACAGCCCTTTCTGTTTCTCTGTAATGACCCTCTGTGACTTGACAACATTTTCTCTGTGTAATTTCATTCAGAGGCTAAAAGTTTGAACTGCTTGAGGAATTTTTTTTCGGTTGGAAAACTTCATTTTGAGAAATGTTGAACATTTTTTGCGGGCTATCTAGATTACAGTGAAAGAACTGAGCAAAGTTTTTCAGAGGAAAACTTCTTATTTCAGGAAAAAAAAAAAAGGAAATGTCCTTTAAACCTTTAAAGTGAAATTAAATTTTGAAGTGTTTGATATTTTGGTCCATTATGACAAAACAGCAGTACTGTTACATAATTTGTGAGACAGTGGAATGCTATGATATGGTTCCGCTTGATACTATGTATCATAAATTAATTCATGAATAATGAGAGCAATATGCAATTTTAGAAATAAAAAATGACATGTTATTTTGTCACTTTGTAAAAAACTTAGAAGACACTGACTTTCATTTGAAGTTGACACAAATATTCCACATTTCATATATGAAATTCTCCCACAAGAAAAAAAAAGAGAAAAGAAAAGAAATTCTAAGTTTT
Source organism: Tinamus guttatus (assembly GCF_000705375.1). The sequence continues at coordinate 3,559 of NW_010590064.1, forward strand.
TCAGAGTTCTCTTATTCTAAGGAGGTGTCAAAACTGAACTGTATAAAGAAGAAACCCAGTTATTTCACCTGCAGTCAGCTAATTCATTTCTCATCTTACTTGCTGCTGAAGAGATGGATCAATGTTCCATCCTTTTCTTGTGTTCACAAAATCTGATAGTGTCAACATTGTTTCCCAGTTAGGGCTGCTATTCAACAAATCCTCTTCAAAATAGTTGCCTCCATTCCAAGGGACAACACACAATCTATTTAACACATTCCATTAAAGCAGAAGGTCTATCCCTGAGTGTGAGAAGAGTATGCATACTCTGCCCCAGCGTTCCTTATTGGACAGTATTGGCCTTCGCCCTTCATGACCTCTGTAGTTACTCTTACATAAAGTCGTTTTGTCAGTATAGCAGCATTTTCTCTTACCCAAAGATTCAGCCTGCACTGTTAACAACTGCTGGTAATAATAATGAAATCTACCTTTTAGATGGGTGAAAAAAAAGTATTGTTTTAGTTTCATTTTACATGGACGTTCGGGCGTAATAGAGCATGTAATTTTGCACAGAAGTGCACAATAACATGCATAGAAATTGAATAGTCTGTTCTCATCTTCTGTTCTAAGTGACACAGGTATTTTCTTTCACAAAACTGTAAATGGGGAGTAAATCTCAAACAGATGTAAATTAGGAGTCATTCCTTTAGAGTAATTGACTCTGTTCTGGTCATTTGTGACTCTTGAATAACACCACTAAAGTCAATGGAGTAGCTTTGGATTTACTTTCTATTTAAAAGAGATTATAATTGACTTTGTATGTATTGGCACAAATTTTTGTAAACAAGTAAAGAAGGATTGATATGGATTTTGCTTAGAAAAGGACATAAATGTTAGGAAAAGTATGAGTGTTAGCAGGTTTGTGAGAACACCATCATATAGAAGCAGACACTGGCATAGTAAATGCAAGCTGATGGTTTAAATTTGGCACCTGCACACAACAAAAAGCTAGCCAGACCATTAGTAAGAGACAGCCTAATAAGATAATTTGCCTTGGCAGTAGAACTGGCCTAAGAAGTTCCCATCATCTTTTTTAACTTTAGTCATGTACTCTTGGCTTCATATTGTAGTTCACTCTCTTGTTGGTTGAACTGTTGTAAATTTTATGGACCGATGGTATGAATTCAACAGTTGAAATAATTCAGGATAAGAATCCAGTGTTCTCAAAAAAAAAGAAATTAAAAGCTGTCTCAGAATGGTATTGTGTCTGGAGAAATAAGCTCCATCTCTATGACAATATAGATAAATGTTTCCTGAACTAGATCTAGATTTCATTCAAACAAACAGACCCGTCATGAAAAAAAAAAGAAAAAAAAATGCCCTTATTCATGGAACTATATGGGCTTCCACTCCAACAATTACTGAATTGACCAAAATGTTCTGATGGAGAGAAAGATAATGAGAAAGAAGAGAGAGAAAAGAGAGAAAGGAAACAAGTTTCCTCTAGAAACTTACATTCAGTTTTCTCTGAGATGATTCATCCTGATCCAATATCCTTCAAAAACTGAACTTCAAATTGAACTTTGAAAGTTCAATTGTTACACAGGAATTTGGACGCAGGAAATGGATAAGAATTAAAGTGATAAGATTCATACTAGAGTAGAAAATTTCTCAAAATACTCAGAAGACATGTAGTATACAGCATCCTATGTAATTTCTTTTTCCACGCATGAATGGATTCACTCCATTTAATGGATAAATTTATCTACTGTTCTGAATTTTTCTGTATTTCATAATCATTGTTCCTTTTCTATTTTAATGAAAGAGAAAAGAGGAAAATGGGAAAAGAAATTCATTGAAGGTGATGTTGTAGCAGCTCAATAGATTTTGGAAAAAATATGGTTCTTGTCCTGCTCTTCCTCTTGTCAGTAATTATTTTAGTTCAGCAAGCTAGCTGTATTAAAGTTAATCATGCATCTCACTAGCTTAAGAAAATTGTTAATGAATTGAGAACATACAGAAAGATCCAACCCTGACAATATTTTGAGAACTAATGCTAATGAAAATAATGACACTTAAGGCTGAGAAGCCTTGTGGCATATTGGGCTAAGAAAAGCATGGTTATGAAGCCATTATAATGTCTTACTTTCTTGTATACTACACTTAGAATAAGGAAGTAATTCAAAAATACATATACATATGCAGGCAAAAGACATATATATGTAGAAAGAAATCAAAGGTTTTAAGCTTTTGCTAGAAGTCACTTATGAAAAAGGATAGCACAAAAGTTAGCAATAGGATAGCCATATGGAGCAATGACTGGAAACAGATTTTGTTGTGGAAGCACATGAAGGGAATGGTAGTTATGCTGCAAAGAAATAGTCTATAACCTATTGGGGGTGACCCGTGCCCTGTACATGGCTTAGCTATTGCAGGACCCCAAATAATGATGGTGATGATCTAAAACTTCATATCCTCACTTAGGAGAAAGACAAATAACCACTCCATTTCTGAAGGATTATTGCACAGAACTGCAGAACTCATCTGAAGATAGATTTGATCTACCAAAGGTCTTTTCAGATGCAGTATTGCTGCAATTCAAACTAAATTCGTCCCTCACAACATCCTCCTGGGCAAGCTCCGGAAGTGTGGGATAGATGAGTGGACAGTGAGATGGATTAGGAACTGGCTGGATGGCAGGGCCCAGAGAGTGGTGATCAGCGGTGCAGAGTCTAGTTGGAGGCCTGTAGCTAGCAGTGTCCCCCAGGGGTCAGTCCTTGGTCCAGTCCTGTTCAATTTATTCATCAATGACCTGGATGAAGGCACAGAGTGCTCCCTCAACAAGTTTGCTGATGACACGAAACTGGGAGGAGTAGCCGATACCCCAGAGGGCTGTTATTCTTGTCTAACATCAGGTATGTGAACACTATTAATGACTTTTAATGGGATTACCACCATGGTCAGTGTATTTAAAAACAACTGCTTTTGTTGTGTTCTCATAATTCCTGATTCAGCGAAACCTGAATTTAAAGCTTGTCTACTCTGGGAAATTAATCCAGACTAATTGATGTAAAACAGATTAATTAATCCAGATTAAACTCTCATGAGGCCTTTCTCATTTGAAATAAAAATAGCCTTAATTCAGTTTTGTTTAAATCACTTCCAAATCAGTGAAATTATTCTGATCTATAATCATTTTATCATCATGTAAGGCACTATTTTACCCTGGTAATTTAGTATTCCTCCTGTGTAGACAACCTTTAGTCTTTAATTTCACTACTTATTTCTTTTTCCTTTCTTTCTTTCTTTTTTTTTTAATTCCTCAGTTCTTGCTTTTCAGGATATGGAGTGCTGCTGCTGAGAGACATCAGGATGTCTAGAACTGAACGGGGTCCAATCTACTGCATTTTTGCAGTTCGGTTATTGTATCCATTAACCCGCTTGGATGCAGTCCTGTGCCACGTGCTCTAGGTGTCCCTGCGTATGCAGGGGGGTTGGACTAGATGATCTCTAGAGGTCCCTTCCAACCCTAAGCATTCTATGATTCTATGAAAAGCAAATAATGTATTTGGAAGATCATGCTAGGATATTCAGTTATGGCTGTGGGCATTTGCCATGAAATTAGTGTGATAAAGGCACAGCACTGAAGAAGGGGTTTGATATATTAATCAGATAAAGCACTGATTATGATTTTAGGATTAAAATAATATCTACTCAAAATATTCACTCTTCATCTACTAAAAAAAACCCCACTAAAGTATCTACTCAAAAGGTTTCACTTTTTTTTTTTTTCCCCAAACCTCATTTGTTTCCCATTTTCAAAGGTCTATATATACCTGGAGCTGGAGCTGATCAGTGCTTGGAAACTCTTGTGGCTCCATCAGACAAATCCATGTTCTTCACTGTTTTTAGAGTAGAATTTGATTCACATTTTTACCTGAGAAGATTTTATGGCATCCCACACCACGAACAGTATAATACTGAATGTTGCAGGCTTTGATTTCTTGTCATCACATCAGCTCTTTTATTATATTGTTATGGCCCTTCTAAGCTGCCTTGGAATCAAAATTCCCTGGTAAATTCATGAAAGTACATATACACCAGACATATGGCACATCAGGAAAGCAGGATTTTTGGTAACTATCAATTTAACAAGACTCAGAAATGTTGGTTAGTTAGATAACTCCCCTTTATGAAAGGACATGAAAGGTCTTATTTTCTATAGCCTACATGGTCAATGGTTAGAATCCTGCGTAAGTGAATAAGAGTGTTAGACTACCTCACTTTATGCAGTGCTTCATTTCTTTGCTGTGCCTAGTGCTGACTAGTGCAGAACACAATCTCCTAATTTTGAGGCTAGTCTATAGTACAGATTTGCTTACTGAATTCCTTTAACGTGATCCTCCTTGTATGTTGCAATCTAAAAGGAAGCACAGAATTTCCCTGATTTGTGCTTCATGCAATGATCTCAAACTGTCCAAGGCTTGAATCCCAGAAAGAAACAATTTACAGATAGAAATGACATAGTAAAATAAAACACCTTACCTTCCAAAGTGTTTCGGAAACTATAATTGGCCATTTTATCCATGGTTCCAGATTCATACTGAGACAGTGAGAGGCAAAATTCAACTTCAGCTGAAGATGGGAGCCTTGGTGTCCTTGATTTATCATTATTCCCAGGATTTCGCAGGATAGGCCCTTCACTTGTGGCATTGCATAAAGCCTGTTGGCTGTTGTACTCTTCAGATCGAGTACAAATTACCTATGTAAAACATTTTGTGTTAACAGAGTTGCGGTGGTTATAAAAGACAAAAGTAGAGAAAAATTTTAATTAATTTAAAATAAATGAAGTAAGTATACAATGGAATATTTGTTATAAGAAGAGCTATTAATTTATTTTTTTTCTGTGTATGATTTTAACATAAGGTAGGATATTTAATAGAAGATTAGAAGAGAAAAAAAAAAGCCATAATTGCAAGATTTTATGTGCATACTGTAAGGAGAGAACTCTTATCTTAGGATATGGAAAAGGACACATCATCTTTTGTTTTGAAAGTGTCTGTCCATGCTCTCTTGGGTTAACTGGGCTCAATTTCACTATGTCTTGATGATGCTAAAAGGATAAGACCCTGCTCTATCCCACAGAAATGTTGTGAGGATGAATGTAAAATGGGTTGGGATGCCATGCTGATGAGTATTAGGAAAGGGCCTTGGGTAGAGATAGATACAGATATTAAATATTGTCAGAATCCAGAATGATTTATGTAAAAATTCTGGGTTCACAGGCAGATTCAATTACCATGGCACAACAAAATCACCATTTATCAGATTATCTATGGAAACTGTTAGTCCAATTTGAGAGCCCTGAAAGTGCAAGGTAGTGCAATATAACTTCAAGTAATAGTAAGGTAATTTCAGCTAAGTCAAACTCCTACACATTTGCCATGGGTTGAAAGTGCCCACACGGACTGCCAATATTACTAAGCTGATGTTCAATGTCTTGTGTTTTTTTTTTCAATGTCTTTTAATGTCTTTAATTAAATAACTAACTTCCTCATTGTCTGAGGATGTTGGCACTCTGATGAAAGTTTCTACAGTAGCTCTCACTGTAGCCCCACTTAACAATAAAAGTGATGGAAATAAAAATGTGGTATCTTTATATATCTTGGTTCAGTAAATGCACTGGGAGTTAGCACATGTACTAGCTCTCCTTCCTACTTCATCTTCAAGAACCTGTCTGACATGGAGTCAGGTGAAAGAGGGAGGAAATGTAATGGCACAGTGGCATACAGAAGATCAAACTATATGTTTTGGTGGGCCCTTCGAGTGGCACAATTGATGAGTCTATGAAGAACAAACAGTGGTTCAGAACTTCCAGAAGTTGTTCCGCATGTACCTAAAGTGATGCTGGGGATCTGAACCAATACTGGCATCTTATTTGTCTTTTTCGAAGAAAAAACTCAAACACAAATACATTTCTGCAGTTATTGAGTAATTGAAGAAGTTAATTAGAACATTAAATGGAGAAAGAACAGATCTCAATATGGAGTGATGCATTGTAGCAGAGAACACATAACTGAAGCCTAGCGACATCTTTCATTCTGGAGCTGTGTTCCTATTTCGTGGGCTTCAACAAGTAGGTGAGTGAAAGCAATCATATTTGCTGAGTGAAGAACATGAGATTCTGTATTTGTAAAGGCAGTGAGTGAGATGTTCATTTTGCCAGCACTAGCTGTGTACAAACTGTCAGACTGAAGTAACCCTTTAGGCTCTACTTCTATAGTCAATAGACAGGGAAAGGCATCTCCAGAGTGTGATTCAGCCTGCCTAAATCAGTGAGATGATATCCATATTTTCGGGCACCTAACTCTCTCCACTGGTTAAGCTAACAAAAGGAGATGCATAAAAATTCAATGCAGAAACTGTTTCTGGACTATCGTTGTTAAAGGAAGAAAAATCAAGAGCATTCAGCTAACTCAGTGCTCTGCTTCTGCATTAGGATAGGATCATGCCCTGGAGACATGGATGTGTCTCTACTGACTAAAACAACTTGCTTCGTTTCCTAACTAACTTTTAAATGATTAGAAGGAGATGAGATGAGTCCTATTCTAAGCAATCTGACCACCAATTCACAGAAAATGTATGACATAGTTGGTAATGTAGTTAGAGTTCTTAAGAATCTGGCATTCTTATACGATAAGATTTCCATGAATATGAATTGCATGAATAAATTATCTTCTTTTTTTTTTTTTCAGGAGATAAGAAAGCTTATCAGAAAAATTTATCCTTCAAGAACATTCTATTAACTGCAATTTGCCATGGTCTGTTAAAACTACTGAGGTTAAAACTACTGAGGTGTAGCTGTAGGTAGGAGTAATCCAGGACATTTTCACGTGCACAGAACACAGTACCCCACTGAGGGTCACCAGTTGGGCCAGGATTATGCCTCTCAGAGGCTCTTTTCACAAGCCCCACAAGAAGGGAGAGTGAACAACAGGGAGAGACTTGCAGCCATAAACACAAAGCAGAGCTATAGCTTTTATTATTGCTTTCTCTTCATAATAAAAAAGAGTTCTTGAGCTTGCAGTTGCTCCAGATGGAGAGAAAATAGGGGGTTGATTCAGTGTGAAGGAGATACTCTAGTTATTTTGTGTGCAGAAAAAGTGCTCAGTCCTATTTATCAGCAACTGCACTAGTCAAGAAGGAAGTGTGCCTTGGGTGGTGGATCTCAACCCATTTCCCAGTCTGTCTCTCTGCTCAGAGACTTAACACACGTAGACTCTCTACCCAGCTCTGTTTTTTCAGAGTCTTATCCAGTGCTTGTTCTGGCTTTTCTGCTCGGCCATCTTCTGTCCTTTCATCCTTCTGTCTACTGCCCTGGGGATATATCCATAGTGTATCCTAAAGAGGAATCACGTGTTCAAGATCAGGGGGTGTTTTTTGCTATTTAGACAAGGAATCTTTAAGTATGAGCTTAAATGTGTGTTAAAAAAGAGGAACATTTCCCTATTGTTTTGTTTAATGGAGTTCTAACGGAGTTTATTGCAATGCAGTTTTCTGAGGCTTATAAATGGAGAGAATGCTAGCTTTTTTTTTTTTCCTTTTTTCTTTTTTTTTTTTTTCCTCCTATTTATGTCTCAGTGTAGCGTTCATTAACTTGCTAACTAAATGTAGCCTAAGCAGAAGACAGATGCTATAGGGCATCTGGTAACACATAGTCACACAATGCCAACATAAGGGACAGGAATGAAAATGTAAACTTTGGTCTAAACTAAGTCAGGTCATACAAGTAGCCTCTATGCTTATCCAAAAAGGTACAATTTAGTCAATACAAATTATGGCTCTCTACCTATGTTATTATTTTCTGTTTTATCAGTCTTGTGAGATGTAAGTTGTAACAGCATGCAGGTCAGTTAAATGGTTTTACTGGACTTTTTGGATTTGATCTATAAATGTATGTAAAATGGGTCATATGATTGCCTTCTTTTCACTCCAGCAATAGATTTTTTACTAGAAACATGCTGTTAAAACACACAGTTTTTTTGTTCTCTTTTTTGGAATAATTTTCTGCTTGCCCTAAACAATAGTCAATACTTAAATTGAGCTGAGAAGCTGCTCTTGAGTGTGTGTAAATGCACGAGGTCCAGGGAAATTTTGAGGCAGCTTCTCTGAACTCAAGCTTATGTAAGCAGACAACAGAGCAAGTGCCAGTAGATGGCACTCCAGAATGCGCAGCATCGCTCCTGCCCTTGGAAGCTCCCCAAAACAGCCCTCAGCGCACTGCAGCTGAGCTCTTCTGCACGGCTCTTTGTATCGTTTCTTAGAAAACAGACTGCAAATGTGTGGAAGCGCTGCTGCTGTCTCGCACCTTTTTGCATATAGGAAACCCTTTTGCCTTTAAGTTTGTAACAGGCTGAGCAGAGCAGCACCTGAACCCAAAGAAAGCACAGGAATCATCCGCAGGGTTAGATCCTTTATCTACTATTTTTAAATGCAAAGCTTCTGGGCGTTCGGATGGTGAATCCTTTCGGGTTGCTTTGCACTTGTTAGATCGGTGCTTGCAGGGATGTGCAATAAATGCAACACCTGGAAGAGGTGATGAATATTTTTCAGAAGTGCTGGAAGAGTCGCTCAGTCACAAGCTGAGTTGAAGCTCCCCAGTTTCCTAGTGAAGGAAGGGCATGCAGAAGGTTAATCTGCACTTCTGCACACAGCTTCCTTTTAGAGATGATCCCTTGCACTGCATTTTTTCTGAGCCCATGGACCACGAGTCCAGAGACTACAAATGCATATATTCAGACTATTATGACCCGGGTTAACATACGCTCAAAGAGCTGGTTCAAAGGACAGGCAGAGCAACCGCATGGTTGTCCTTGCTTGTCTGCTGGACACATCCCAGTTCTCCCGAGGGCTGGGATGGGGCATTTCCTGGGTGATGGCATTTCTCTGTATCTTACATATTTCTCCTACATTAAGTCTAGATGTGTGAACTGGCACCCTGGGTCACATCCCAGGGCCAAAAAAGCCTTTGCACTGTTTCACCACTTTCCTCTGCTCTTTTTTTTCCGCTTATGCTCACCTACGTGATCGGAAAGGCATTGAAGTGCTGCCCTCAAGCCTGATTTAAAACACAGGGCAGTTGCAAAGGGGTCTAACTTTTACTTTTGGCTGCATTAGGGGCATAATTTAATCCTACTCAAATGGCATCCAGAAACCAATTACTCACCTGTGGAGGCTTGTTCAAAGACAATAGTACCTTGTTAGCAGATAGTTAACCACAAGGGTGTCAGTCTTTGCAGCAGATGGGGGACAGAGCCGAGAAAGACGAGGACTGAGGAACACCTCCCCCTGCCCCGTGTGCGACGTGTCTTGCCAGAAGAAAAGAAACAAAGCCAGACAACCGCGCAGGTGGCCAGATGCTGATTGGTTGTGAGCTTTGCAACACTTGTGTTAAGAAAGTATAAAAAGAAGTTGGTTTGGAAATAAAGTTGTCTCACTCTGCACCCCAGACTGAGTCCGTTTCTTCACAAGGTGCAACAAATGGCGCCCAACGTGGGGCTCGAAGACTAGCTGTCTCTCCGGTTGCACCGCCCAGCTGAACTCCCGGGAATCACGCTGAAAGGAAGCGTAAGGATCAAGCTGAAAGGAAGCTTACTTTGTGTGCACACTAAAAGCCTCTTGAAAGGAAAGAGGTAAGCGGCTGGGAACTATGGGTTCATACCTAATGAAGGAACAAAAGGACGATTTAGAAGCTTCTCCTAAAAACTTGAAACCGCAAAGAAAAAAATTAGGTGAAGAAGAGCTGCAAAAGGTTCTTGCATGGGCTTCTAAAGACGATCCTTCGGTGAAAAATAAAGAAGGGTCACCTGTGGAGGCTTGTTCAAAGACAATAGTACCTTGTTAGCAGATAGTTAACCACAAGGGTGTCAGTCTTTGCAGCAGATGGGGGACAGAGCCGAGAAAGACGAGGACTGAGGAACACCTCCCCCTGCCCCGTGTGCGACGTGTCTTGCCAGAAGAAAAGAAACAAAGCCAGACAACCGCGCAGGTGGCCAGATGCTGATTGGTTGTGAGCTTTGCAACACTTGTGTTAAGAAAGTATAAAAAGAAGTTGGTTTGGAAATAAAGTTGTCTCACTCTGCACCCCAGACTGAGTCCGTTTCTTCACAAGGTGCAACACTCACCAAACTAGGAAAATACAAGGAAAAAAAGAAAGGGAAACAAATGATCTGCAGCAGAACAAGCTGTGCTTTGGGGAGCTTGTTTTCACAGACAGAACTGTAAAAGGTGCTGTGTCTGTAGCAGAACAAAGGATTTTAAAGATACTATGCATATTTATATCTTCTTCATGTACTTCTGAATATTAGCAGAACTGGAAAGATAAAACAGGCAAATAACTGCATAAAACAAAATTTGAAAAGTGAAACTTTGAAGAAATTCTAAGACCCACGTTTTTGCATATATAAGGCCATAAGTTATCTCTGTGACCCTCACAGCATTTGTATTAACCGGGACAGCTCCTACACTCAAGTTTAGCACTGAAACAAGACCAGAACCTTCAAGGTATTTTCTCAGCCCTCAGTAAAACCTAGCTGAGTTTCATCTCTTTGCTCAAAGGTAGCCCAAAGTTATGGAATCATTTACATCCCATTCAGCACCTTAAAATGGCACTGGGATGGAGTGGGAAATTCAGTTATTATTAATTATTGCTGAGATATTCATTAATACTTTCTGGTTTGCCTTCCTGTTGTCAAATTGTACCTTTTTAGTGCTGCTGTCTCCACGTCTGCCACAAATCCTCAAAGGTTTGCTTTTTTGGTGAATTACCAGCAAATTCCATTTTTTTATGAAATTCTGTAGCCATTAATTATAAATACTTCTGATTATTTTTTCAAAGTGCAAAACTCCTGAGCAATCACTGCTGTATGCTAGATAACAGCCTAGCAACCAGAGGATACACTGATGCTTTCAGTCACCTGTGATCCCATGAAAATGCTGGAATTGGAGATTACAGTGACATAAAGAGACTGGGGAAGTCCAAGTGTCTTTCTCTCCTTTGCATAGATTCTGATTCCTCAGGAAGTGCTATAAAGACATGGTTCTGTTTTGGCATGTGGAGATTTATGTCTTTGCAATAGGAAATGTTTCAAATTTGTAATCTGTGTAAACATATGTAATCACTAGGAAGCTAATCTTCATCAAGTCTTCTTTGGTAGTTGCCTACTCCATTTTGGCTGTTGTGTTTTAATTTACCAGTCTGTAGCTGGCACCAAAACCTGCAAGCAGCAACAACAAAAAAACCTCAGATCTTTTGTTTTTGAGTTTATAAGATACAATTTTATATTATTTATTTATTTTTAAATGTTTTTTGATATTTTTGATTTTATGAGATATACAGGCATCCACTAGTAGACTGAAGTAGGGCTATGGCTGATTCGCTGCTGTCTCCAATGTTAAAAGCATTGGCTAACACATAGATTAGGAGCCTGCAAAATGGGTTCGGATGGTATTTTCTAACACTTGCAAAGCCTTTGAGCCATCAGCAAAAGTTGACATAGAAGTCAGAGGTAACAGACGGGACCTATATTTATCTCCACATCAGTACTGTTAGAAAAGTAAGTGCTTTCTCCCCCAGTTATAGGTAAAAGGCACAAGAAAAATATGGCTGGATGTGCAAAAAGACTCAAATGTCACAGAAAGTGAAAATTTGAAACATGTTCAACATTTAACATTGCCTGAATAACAATGGCATCAGAAAGACATATCAGGGATGCCTTTCCTAGAAATTCCTTCTCATTTGGGGCACCTATTTGAGAAATAAAAAGTGAAGAGTCAAATTCCCTGGGGCAGAGGAGAAAGCAGAACCTACATCCCTCTCTTCCACCACAAAGATACTGGTTGGAGGAAGCAGCATCTTTCCTACTGTGTGTTTTGTGAGAATATCTAAGTCTTGGAAAGAGTTTAGGATTACTAATGTCATCACAGATGTCTATTTTATGATTTTGAGCAAGATACAGAAGTGTCTGCATCTTGTAAATAAACCTGTGTCCCTCTTCTCAAGCTCCTTGACTGATCCTCTCAGGCTATTCAGCTAACAATTCAGTACCCAATAAACTGTGCTGAGAATTAAATAACAGTATCTAAATAATCAAATTTCATCTTTCTTATGAAGACATATTTTCAGGTAATGGATCTAAAGTACTACCACTTTTCGTTCAGGAGAATTATACCAATTTTATATTTGTGTAAATTGTTTCCCCTTGATAGCAGTTTTGCATTTGTAAGTGGTTCTTCAGGGCAATGCAGAATTAAGTGCTGAGGGAAATTCTCAGTGCTCAGAACAAAGAATTGGCTCCAGGCTTACACCAGGACTGCTGAGAGGAGCAGCCCTCCACACTCTGCAATTACTCCTCTCAAGTTGCTCTTTTAGAAGAGAGAAAATTCAGACCTAAAGTCAGGAGCCTGTTTGCCACAATAGCAAACCTACATTTTATTGCCTTATTTTATTCATGAAGTATCTAGTAAGTGGAGGTGTGTATGTGTGTGCGAGGAGAGAAGCAGGGAGGAACACAAACCTTTAATGTTAACTCTCAACAAAATCTGAAAGATTCTGCTTTTATCTGCAGAGGATTTGTTTGGATTGGTAATTTCACTGACTTTGGTAATTTCTTCAATCTGTTATCTTGAATAATTATAGAAATGGATTTTTAAAAAATCTCAAAATATCATGGATAAATTCCATCTTCCACCTGGCTTGCTGGAAGTGTATACGGTATCACAGAATTGGTAAAGCATTAGAAGGTGTCATTCAGTCCTAAATAAACCTGTATTCAACATTTGAATCATCACAAACAAGTAACTGAAAGCATAAGAAAATCCTTCTTACTCACACTAAAGCAGGAACAAAGCAAGGAAACAAAACCACTAGTTTCCTGATAGTCTTTCTTTTAAAAACAGAGGCAAGAATCAGAAGTTTCACTAGATAATAAATGTGAGAAGAAAGTGGACAGCTAATCCACTCAGCTAAGTGACTGCAGCATCATGTTGAAAAAACTAAAGGGAAAGCTAAAATTTCAGCATGTATTCATGGGTATCCATGTTGCCATGGCAACTTCTCAATGGCATAAAGTATTTTCTCCTTTCTTTAGGGATTAAAAAAACCAACAAGATGCTGTTCTGCAAATAGGCACTGTGCCTTTTAAAAATAAATCCATAACTATTTCCTGTGCAAATCTATTTCTGACTTTTACTAATATAGCAGGCGTTACTTTGTTACGCTTTGAAAAGAGCCTTACATTCTGAAAAGGATACTTTATTATAGATGTGTTAGTCAAAAGGTTTCTCTTACCCTCTTCTTTTTATTTTGCATGCTTATTAAAAGTCTGAATTCCTTCACATTTCTGGAACATCTTTTTTCTTTTTTTTTTCCTTTTTTCTTTTTTTTCTCCTCTCTTTCTGTTTAGATACAAAGCTTGGATAATCAGCATATTCTGCAGCAGATCTATGACTGTTTTCTGGCTGAAGCTAAAGTTATTTTTGTTCTCTTTTGATTTTCTGGAGTAAGAGTTTGATCTCTTATTTTGTGCTACTCCAAGGAACTGTATTGACTACACTTTTTGTGCTTTCTGAAGTAAGAGAAATATCTGTTTAATGAAACTTATTCATAAATTTTTGTTTTATTTTCTGAATATATCTTTTGCAATAAATTTGTCTGTTTCTTAAATATATGCATCACTTGATTAAGTAGTATTTATGTACTGCTAGGATGGAGGAATTTAAAGAATCTGGATATGCTTATAATACCTTTGAAAAAGTGAAATTCACATATTATCTGATCCCTGCTATGCTCTTATAAAATATTATACTTCTGATTGCTTGGTCCTATCTGCTTCCCTCCACTTTGGTTAGCATATCCAGTATATTGCATTGATAGCTCCACTTGATTGACCCAGGTAACCAGCCAATTCTAGTTTCAGTTTATTCCACCTTAACACTTGTACCATTTTCATGCAATTTCATGTAACTATTTCATTCAGTGTGGCAGAGCATCAGAATCATTTCATTCTGTAAATGCATTCTAATTCAATTAATAGATGTGATCCGTATTCATACTGTTAGAAATAAACAGACCCTTTGAATATAGGATCAATATACATATCCATGGATATATCTGCTTCATGGCTACATCTATATAGTAAATTAAATGTGGTCAGGAACATTCCCGGGTACTGAGGCAAACTGACATGAAATAATCCGTGTCTATGCTAGTGAAACCTTAATCTTCCCAACAGCGTGGCTATATGCAATGTGCTGGAAATGGATCCTGGATTATTTTAACAGCTCTCCCTTACCTGGAAGAAAACTAATTGGTACATGCAAAATTCATGTCCTGGAATATTCAGGAACAGATCTGTTTGAATACAGGAACATATTGGGAATGTTTGAATTGACAGGTATAAGCCCAGCCTATATTATTCAGAGGACATCAATGATGACTAAATCCAGTTTAGCCAGCCAAATAACTCCAGTTACTCACTGCTTTGTAATACCAAAGCATTGCAGATCTGCTGGAGCTTGTATTTCTTTCAAATTCCGTTAAATGACTAAAACTGTCCAATCTTCATTTAAGAAGATACTACAGAAATAAGCAGAACAATACTATGTTTACACCAACATAATCATAGACTTCAAAGCCAGAAGGGACTGTTGCTATTGTCATGGTGGAGTATGTCTGTGCAAGTTGAGAGAAATTTGTCGTTGTATTTCAGACAGGGTAGTAGACTGTGAGCAAGTCGCCACAAACTCTACTGAGGGGCATTCCGTGTAAGAAGAAAGCTGTTCAGCTATCTGATATCGTATCACTTATGCAAATTCGTAAAGGTGGCACGATCTCAGATGGTACACAGACTACTTTTGCACTGCATTTTAGCAGCAGAAATAATTACTGAGTTTACTTCTTAATAAACTTTGTAAATTTAATCTTACTTTATCTCTGAGCATAAGAGATTACTTATTATTTTTTGTTTGAACTACTGATGTGAATAGCACAGACTTCTTTGTGCTCTAAAGGTTGTGTTATTTTGGAAGATCAGAAACTAGACAAGTTTAATTCCATGCTTTTTAACTCTTGGCTGACTTGGCTGAAAAAAAGTTATGTTTTTTATCTCAGCTGGTTCCTTGAGCAGACCCACTGTGCAGACATGTGAGCTTGCCTAGCTTTAGGTTTTTAATTAAATTGATAAGCACTACAGTCACAAAAAGATAGAGAAACAGATCAGAGCAGCTCTAAATGATGATTAAATCAATGTAAAATCTGTTGGTTTTTTTTTTTTCCCCCTCTGGAAATGCTTACTTTCTTTCCAGGAATTTTAAGGCAATCCAGCATGGCTCAGCTCTGTCCTTATGCACCTCACTTAAGCATCTAAAATCGGGATGATTCTAGCATAAGCAACTCTCCCCTTCCCTTTCCCCTCAATCTGTCCTTACCTGCCACGAGGAGAAGAATGATGCTGGGCTGAGTAAATTAGGGTTGGTGGGATGTCTGCCACCCATGTATTCATTGGTGCAGACTTCACAGAATGCAGCATCTCGCCAGTCCCAGTAGGGAATGGTGAAGTTCTCATCACCTGTTATCTTCTGGATCTCACGTTCCCAGAGCAGCAGAAAGGCACGATGCCAAGGCAGAAACCCTGGGGCTTCATGAGCAAAATCGATGTCCCTCCACACATTTGACCCTCCTAGGAGGGTGTCTCGAGAAGCATAATAATGGATCCACACAAAGAGGTCATACACGTTGATGTTTCGGAACATGGGGTTGGAGCCATTGTTCATCTGAGCATAAGTACCAGTAGCAATGACATAGTCCCGGCTGGGGGTGCTCTTTGCCAGGTTGAGGTAGGCGAGGAACTTGTCCTTCTCACTAGTGCTGAGACGGAAGATGTTTCTTCTTGTTCTCACTCGCCTTTCAGTGCAGTCGGCTCCAGAGAAACCAAACTTGCACTCACCACAGTTGAATCCCATGAAATTGCCTCTGCATTGACATGTGCGGTTGTAAAACACTGAGGGCCAGTCCTCTCTGTCATCCACTCCTGAGAAAGGGAACTGGGGCCCCAGCGGAGCTTGAGAGAGAAGGATGCTCTGGCAGGAGCCCCTCCTGGAGAGCTGTCCACATGGGGACCCATCCCCATCCCATGGAGGACAGCACTCCTTCCTCAGCAAGTTCTCAGTGTTGGTGCAGGCTCTGGGGAACTGCCCCGTGCAAAGCTGGAGGATCCCTAGCAGGAAACCCATCGCAAGCAGAGACATTCTTATAGGGCAGCAGGAGAACTTGGTGGCGTTTCGCTTCAGTGCATGAAGAGCTCCGTCCAGCCTCTTCCAATGTCCTGCTCACGCAATAAATTTCTCCACGCTGCAGGGAGCTTTTCACTGCTGGCTTCTCTTAGTGTGCACCCTGTGATATCCTTCCCCATTCCTACCCCAGGCACATTTACACACAAAATACAGTTCACAACTAATCTGATTATCACATGTTCTGGGTGAAAGCCAAGTGACTTTTCTCCCCACCCCCTACAAGTTTCAGAAATACAGGCAGTTATTATATACGTTCTTCTTCTGCCTAGCACATGACTGCTTTACTCCGTCAATTGGGGAGGAAATAAAATTAAAGTTTGGACATAGAAATAACTGTCAGCTCTTCAAATTGCTTGTTTGACTATGTGCATTAGAGTAAGCAGTTATCTAAAAAACAGATCCAGTTGAATTTGATCATTTAAATAAGCTCAACAAATATTAAAAAACAAAAATAAAAACATTTTGTGGATAAACTATCTCTTTTTACTTGGAAACAAACACAAAGTGGAATCAGATAAGGTGTGAACACGGGTCAGAACCAGAATAAAGGATATGTTGTTGCATTTTTATATTTCAATGTAAGGTGCCTTTCCCAGACCAGTGTTTGGCAAAGTTAACTTCACAGAAGATGTGCTCAACTTTTTGAAGAAAAACACATCATTGTGTTTCCTTGAAATCCACAAAGATTTGAAAGCTAACACCCTTCCCCAAAAAATTTGAATCCAAATTTACTCTGTAATTTTAAATCTGGACCTAAATTTTCTCTGCAATTTTGAGGGGAACATAGTCTGCTGACAGGCTTGTGGAAAGCACTTAAAGCAGCCACCTCCTGACCTGGAAAATACACCTTGACTGCTGCCTTTCTGCCATCAAGAAGTTTGCAAACAGCATGTCTGTGTGTTTTACTCAGTGCTTTCCTGGTCAGCCTGCTGACCACCCACATCCTCTTTCGTCTCCTGCATTAGCCTGATCAGGGTTGAGTTGTATGAAAGGCATTAGAAGTTGTTTGTACTTTGAAGCGCTGCTTGAAGAAGAGAGATAGCAGTTATTTTACTGTCAGACAAATTGCACAGAAATTATCCAGTTTTCTTCAGCAATCACTGCTATTAGTAAGATACTTTTTTATTTTTAAACATCATGAATATTTTTTCCTTATGTTTGCAGAGAATCTTAGTAGACAACACACAGGCAAATGAACTGAGAACTTTGCTGGGAAATTATGCCTTTGATTGGGATCAGCAGGTCATCACATGGCTGTGCTGAGGAGCACGAGGCACTTTAATCCTGTTGGCTTCCACGCCCCAGATATCCAAAGGGATTATCCCTGAATCCCAGTGCTAGGGAGCCTGCAGTGGGGGCACTTGGAGCAGAAAAGGCAAGGGAAAAAGTGCCGTTTCCTTTATGCACAAGCTGATGTTTACACTCATTTGACTGATTCCCCTGGTTTTCATGCTAGGTTTGTAAAATAGATTTAATCACAGAAGTGTTACTAGTTTGATTTATTATTTTCTCTGTGCCTGGCTGTTTGGAAAATCCTGGTGAACTATTTTTTTTAATGTTCCTCTCATGGGGATTAGTGTAAAACTAATATATTTGAGAAAAGAACCATCTTTGATTATAAGAATATGTGTTTTCTATTATGCACTAAAAAGCTACAGAGATTGGGAAATGCTTGAGGTAAAGCCTCAAAGCGGAGTTGGAAAGTACACACATATATACTTAGATAGAGGGCTACACACAAAAATACATTCAAAGTCCTATTCTTATACGTTAAAAACATTTTATGGTTAAATTAAAAAAAAAATCTGAGTCTTGAGCGTTGACATATGATGACTTTGAAGCAGCTGTTTATCTGAGGAATCCTCTGTGAAAATGTATGAATGAGAAACTCTGAATGGGAAATGTGATTGAGAGGTGGCATATCCCCTTCCTGATCTGCTGCTATCGAGCAGAGGTTTGTTTTCATTAACTGTCAATGATTCAGGCAGCGTTTAGAAAATCAAACTTATCATATATCACCAGTCGTAAATGTTAGCCAAATAAGAAAATACATTCTCCTATTCCCTTTTTTTGTCACAGAGGCACCAAAACATGGGACAGTCACACCTTATATGCTTCATCTGGGCAAAAAGTCTTGTCATTAAAACCTCTCGGAAGATTTTTCATCTGTCTTGTGCTTCAAGCCACCACTCCTACTTTCATTGATTTAACACAACCATATCTGACTCAGTTTGTGAATAAGCTGAATTTATTCATTTTGCCTGAGAAATCTCCCTAGACTGTCAACAACGGGTCAGCACGACTGCGCTGAATGGCTTCAGAGACCCAGTCCTCATCTCTAGGTCATTTCATTTGAGAATGGGTCAGGATTTATCCACTTAAGGCCCACAAAAGGCTAGATGGTCAGTAAAATCAACATGGTTAAGACACATCACTTTCTATATTCAAGAAAATGAAATAGGGCAATCTGGGGAGTGGCTCATGTGACTCCAAAGAATGTATCACCAGGAATTGCTCTATAGTTGGAGCTTGTAGGGGCTTTCTTCATCAGTGGAGTGGCATGGAGATCTAATTTATGTCCCTAAATCTTAACTGCACCCTCAGGTTTTCAACTAGATGATTTAAAGTGCCAGTTTCAGTAATCTTCAGAAAATATCTCTTCCAATCAAAAGATATTGAAATAAATTTCTGTTCTGGGTTGCGATTATTGAACCAGTCTCAATTTCAGGTAAAATTAGTGGATTTTCAAAATTTCCAACACTTGGATGACTCTGTGAAATTAGTAGCTCTCAAAAGTTTTTAAAATCTGTTTGTTTACATTTTTCAGGTTTTCTGTGCTTCTATAGTTCAATTATTCATGTTGAATGAAAAAAAAAGGATGAAAAAAAGGGACCGTTTTGAAATTGTAACTATTTTAGAAGTTCAGCATAAAACTGTGACAAACCAAACTGGCAGAGGGAAGATATGATAATCCATTAACCAGATAGAAAGTTTGATTCAAGAAAGTAATAGATTCAAATTATACTCTCTGGTCCACACCTGCTGCTCAGTGCTGCTCACTGTCAGTATCCTCACACACAGTCCCAAGGCACTTGTCTCCAAATGTTTATCCAAGATTTGTACAACTGGCTGTGGCCCTGCTGAGCTTCAATTTCATGCATATGAAGGACAAAACATGATTTTTTTCTTCTGTCCCATGGCCCGTGTGTCAGATGGAGCTCTCAGTCTCCTCGGTGGTTCTCCAGGAGTAGGGATGAGAGGCTGCATCATTCTGTAATGGATTTCATCACTGAGAGAAGTGCTTGCTCCCAAAGAAGCTGTACTCCTTTCCTTGATTTATCTATCAGACTAATCCTCTGTAGTACAGCTTGATGAGACCTGATGAGGTCTTTGCCTCTGAAAGCTGTAGGAGAATGTGGGCCAGGTTTAGAGAAAGATAGGTGTATCTGAGGGTACAGTTGGAACCATGAGATGGAAAAGAAAGGTTGATTTAGGTTGATGACATTTGTACTTGTCATAAATACTGTGCTGGGGTTAAAGCCAGAATTAAAAATCTGCCTCCTGTTTGCTGATAAGTGGGTGGGTGAAAATTCATGAGAGAGGACTTTATCATTAAGAGCCATGAACCAGACAGATATTTAGGCATTACACAAAGAAAGATGAAAACATTTAATTTCTATTTACAAACAGTTGTGCATAGTTGCTGAAAAAATACAAGCTTCTGATGGGAAAGTAAGTTACCAAGGTAAGTTACCAAGTTCATTTTTCTTAATCAAGGGTCGAGCAGGCTATAAATTACCACAGGTGATCTTCTTAGCCTAAGGCAAATGCTTCCTCACCTTTTGGAATATTTGAAGATAGAGTTTAAAAATCCATTTGGGCATATGTAAGGAACACAATTTCAAGCTGAAAAATGATTCTGAATGCTGTTAAGTAAACAGCTTTTAACCCAGGAGTAACATACCTAGTATTCAGTGAACACCACTCAAGTTATACTTGGGGACATTTTGGTTAAATTAAGGTCATAAAACAGTTTAAACAAGTCATTCTCCCCACCAACCTTAGCCCTGGTTTACTGTAGAAAGAATTCACAGGTGTTCTCTTCCACGAAGTTTGTTATCATGATCCACTAGGAGCACTAGTGGACCAATCATTTCCTGGCAGTAATGTGGTATGGACCATACATGAACACCCAGTTGCAGCTCTGTTGAACTAGTCAGAGAAGACAGGACCAAGGATACAGCTTTATGTTGGTTTTATGTAGCCTGCAAGAGGAGAAATGTCTTTTCTGGCAGAAGCTTGTTCTCTGGAGAGATAATATTTGATAGGGTATAAAAAAAAAGAGAGAGAGAAAAAAAGCTGCTCTGTCCTTTTAACAGCATTGAGCCTATGAGTTTTGTTATATGAGAGGTTTTATATGCCAGTGGCCATCGGATTTTTATTCTGATCCTGGGAACTCTAGAGACAGATTTAATGCCTCTGAATATAGGTACTCCAACCAATCTCAAAATACAGGCTAAATATTACAGGCAATGTGAAGGAGTCTGATAGGAATCTAAATAATAAAAACAATAAAAATAATAATAATAATTTGATTGACTTACAACCCAAAGCTAGGGAGAAAAGAAGCAGATGCAATCAGAACAACAGAAGTAGAGAAGCAGCAGCAAAAGACAAACAGGTATTTTGCCTTGTTTATAGGCGGATGATAGTGTTAAAGTAGTTACCTACTAACTTACATGATTTATGTTTTTTTCTGCAGGTCACACAAAATCAGTCAGATATTTATCAGTCTTGATGACAGAACAGCAACTACAGGGGATGTAGAAGCAATATTATCTATAATTTTATCACACTCCACCTCCAGCTCTTTGCTGAAGAACACTGCCTGGAGTCCTGGCTTTTCAGCACATGCCAGGCAGCCTGGATATCTAGGTAAGTGTGTTTGAATTATTCCTTTCAAAGGAAAAGTACCTTTTTTTTTTTTTCCTACTCTGTGTGTGATATGTGAATTTGGTTTTAATGGCAAGGCCCAGGTTTAACTAAGTGGGTAATATTGAGGTGGTTCAGGAATTCCCTGACTCAGCTAAGAGCTTACTGACACTGACAGCATGGAAAGTTGTTCAGTAACCTTGCAGGAAACTATTTATATTTTTTGCTGGGCTAGTGTTCTGCTTGTTTTCCAAGGCAAACTGGCCTGCTGAGAGGTCACACAAGTGCTCCAACTGACATAAAAGTAGAGTTGGGAATCACTAGGGGAGAAGCAAGACTGGTCTTTGTGCTTTCAGAGGGCTCCTCCTGTACTGCAAAACCACATCCATAGTCCTTGTGACAGGCACCCCTCCAGCTATGCCTTAATCATCGCTGCCTCTCACTCTTGAGGTTATACCCTATGATCTTCATCTTCCTTCCCAAAGTAGTTTGATAAACTTACCTCTTCAAGTTGACTGTTTCCCATGCTTCTCTTCAGAAGCAACTTCCCTAATAATTGCCATGCTCTATAATAATAAAAAATCATAGTGACTTCCTATTTTCTGTTTTAGGCTTTAGGGTTTTTTTTTTAATTATTATTATTATTCTTATGTGTGTGTATGTCTATGCTGCAGAAAGCAGATAATCAAATAGCATACTAGAAAACACAAGCATGATTTTCAGCACAGAGCAAATCTCAGTAGCTCCTGGTGATACAGCAAGCAGGGCTAAGCAGTGTCAAAAACTAAATTTGGAAGCACAATGAGAGAATCAGTCAAGACAGGTATGTGGAAATAAGCCAGATGGGACCCTCTGAGGCTGAAGTGACCTCATATAACCTCTCATATGCAGGACTAAGCTGGATTCCATGAAGCCTTGCTTGTCTGTGCAGATGGAAGAGGCATTTGTGCATAAGATAGATAGTTCATATTCATATTTTTCTCTGTATGTCTAAATGCACATCATTTTAGCCGTAAGCTGGTTCTTTCAACATGCTACCAAAACAAAGTCCTTTAAATACTCAAAAAATTGTGAGAAGAAGGCTACAATTGCTCTAAAGTGTGTCTCAGAGATTTGCTACGGTAAATAAAAACATTTTGGGTAGGAAAAATAGCTCTTCTGTTCATATATATATATATGCGTGTCTGTGTGTGTACATATATATATATATAAGCTTTTAAAATGCAAAAACATTGCAGATGTGACTAAATGTCAAAAAAAATGCATACAGAAAGAATCAGTTTCACAGATTTGATTCAGATTTTGTCCTTTCAATACTCTCCTATTCTAGAATTTTCTCCTGTGGGCTTGAAGATCACTTTGGCTAAGCTTGCATGTGCCTCAAAATGCTCCATAAACTCCAAGGCCTTTTATTTGCAAGGGGTTCTGAAAGTTCACAGGTTGCCTGAAATTGCTCCATAGGGGTGGAAGAAGCGATTCAAATAAAATCTGACTCATGGAGGCTGAAAGCAGAGGCACTTTCCGTGAGCCAGTGTGGGAGAAGGAAGGCTGTGTTGAGGGAATGCTGCCTAGCCTCCCAGTCCATTACCCACAAACTGGCTCATTACTACCTAATTTTCATCCAGGAGTCTACTGGGCTGCAATGGGTGACAAACAGCCAACCACGATAGTCCTGAACACTGGTGGGAGGGTGACCTCCGTCTGGCTTCCTGCTGGCTCTCCCTGCTCCACACAGCAGAGACCATCGTGTGGTTCTTCAGTGCCAGATCATTGCAGAGAGAAAATGCAGATAATAAAGTAGGCAATTATAATAGCTCCACTCACATTTCTATTAATTTAAACTTCTCCACAGCATGGGAAAGATAAGGGGAAAAGACATACATTGTTTAGAATTGAAAAAAAAAAAAATTCTTATTAACCTTCCACAACTGTCTGGCAATGCTCAAAGGCCCTGCTACTGAAAAGACTCAGAAATATGAGATGTATTCTCTGATTTTTTTTCTCCCTTCTAAATAATCACTGTAATGAAGAATCAAACTGTAATGAATTTGACATTTCTGTAGAACTTGACTAATTAACTACAGCTAAATAAATATATAAATAAGACCTTGACATTCAACTTCACTTTAATGCAAATAGAAGATAGAAAACTCATTTTTTCATGCTGCAAACTTGCTGAATAAAGAATAAAACATCTTAGTAAGACATTAAGCATACAGAAAAAAAAAATCCTTCCAAAGTAGTGCACAGTGATTCTGATAATAACTGAAAGTTTTAAGCAACGTAGGGAAGGTGAATTGTGGATGATTTTTTCCACCTTTTTTTTTTTCCCCCTTTTACTTTGCTATTGCTGAAAGTTTTAAGCAACGTAGAGAAGGCGAATTGTGGATGATTTTTTCCAACTTTTTTTTCCCCCTTTTACTTTGCTATTAAAATGTAGTATGCTCATATCATGAAAAAAGAGATTTTTATTCATATGCTTAATAATTAATCTGTTTGTTAGAATCATCTCACAGGTTGTTGGGAAGGTTGAAAATATTCATAGGTTCACAAACTGACTAGAAAATTCAAGAAAAAGAAAATATCAATGCCTGTTTAGTGCAACCCCTCTATCTTTGGCTCAGCAAGACTGAACCCTAAATTGTTTGTGGGAGAAATGTCACTCCATGCTGACTGTTCTTACACCCTTAGTAAACACATTCTCTATTGTCCTTTGTGGAGGTAGGATACCAGACAACTTGATCATTTGGTTTGACCATTCTCATGACAAAACTAATTAAATACTGCTACACTGAAGTCAATGGTATGTTTAGCATACGTGTCATCACACATGGCTAGTGCTAATCACCTTTCTTATACAAACACAGACAAAAGAGCAGTGGATGATGGATTTCAACCCATTTTTAAAGACTTAAAAAATTATTATGTAAGATTATTTTGTAGTCCTATTTAAAAAGCAAACTTTACCTCAATGCTATGAGCTGATACCAGATTCTTTCATGGCAATGAAATAAAGCCAGGAAATTCTTTAAAAGCATTTGCCTGGAGCTTTTCTCTATGGAGTGGTGCATCAAGTTTTCTAGGTCTGATATTTTGGTCTCTCCCAGAACTAGAAGTAAGTGTTAGTTCTGCTCTACTTTTGGTATGTCTTCATTTCATGGGGGCAAAAATCAATTTCAGTCTTTCAGTGCTTGAAAAACATTGGATTTGAATATTGCTATTTGGATTACTGGTGTTTTTCAAGGGAATTATTTTTAAGACTTTTTTTTCTAGCTGTTATTTTTTCCCTCATATGTCGTGAATGTTAGAAGACTGATAGACAAAATGCAGCTACTCAAAGAAGCATGTCTATTCTTATGCTGCATATAGAATACAAGCTTCCAGGCATGGAATATCAATGGAGTAAAGGGGAAAAGCCTTATTTCCCTTCACTCAACACTTCCCTATGCCTCATGAAAGCTCCCAGTCCTGTGATGCACGGGGAAGCAGCAGTAAGGCAACAGTCCGGCTCCTTACCTCTCCCTGCAGCTGTATTCTTCCTTTCTGTGTTCAGCATCAATTACACAGGCTGTGAAATTGCTGCCAGAAACTGTCAATACCACAGGGAAAAACTCATAGCTTCTCCATTTTAAAGACTAAAGTGAAAATAAAATCTCACTAGTTTAACTTTTTCCCCTAATGTAGGCCAGGGTATTTCACCCCCTAGATTCCTGTGCTGTGCTAAATAATTTGGGGTTGAACTCTGTTCATCCTTTCATCCAGACACACCAAATCAATTTGCGCCTCTAGAGCACTTCAATGAACTCTAGCAGAACTGGGCCAAATATATTATTTGTAAATTCTTAATTCTTAATAATTCTTAATTGTAATTCTTAATAATTAGGAAATCCACAGAAACACCCCCTGTCTGTATCCTAAATTATGCCTAGCATACTGTGAGCTGAGACTGCTTCTACAGAACTTTGACACCTCAGTCTTTCCTTTTTGGCCACAGTACATATTAGATAAAATATTAATAGACTTGTTTACTTGAACAAGACAAGGAAAAGCCAATAACTGATCCAACCAAACCAAACCAGTCTACCCACATTGTTCATTTTAAAATTAACTTTGAATGCTTTTAATTTCAATGTGATCACTATGCTTGTATGTGGAACATGCTATGCTTTGAATACTTTATCTCATCCAAAGAACTTTAAAAGGTTAGTGAGTGTGAAATATTTTTAAATATTGACAGGCCACAGAATTAGGCTTTTTGCCTATATTTGCTGGTAAAGAAAATGAGGCAGTGAGAGCAGAAGTAAACTGTCCCAAGGCCGAAAAAGACTACTTTTTGTTAGAGAATTTGTAAATAATAAAAGCAACAATATTAAAGCTTCATGAAGATTAAACTGAAGAGGGTTGGTTAGAGAATCAGCACCAGTTTCTCCATTCCCTAATTTGGTTTAGCTTAAGAGTTAAAGAGAGCTT
>NW_010590064.1:30184-70985 GCF_000705375.1 Tinamus guttatus
TCAGTTTTATACAACCTTTACAATGAAATGGTTTGGAAGAATGTTCTCGCTTTAAATGTGAGCTATGTTGTCAATATACTTCTAAGCATTGACAAATCAGAGGAAACAGAGATTCTGACAGTATCAGTTGTTTCATAATCTTTATTAAATTTTTAGACAACCTTCTGAAATATGAGCAATATTAAGGGGCAAGGAGCCTCCTCCTCAAAGAGTGAACTGTATATTTTTCACAGAGAGAATAGCTCAACTTATTAGGTATATAAGCAAATAAGTGACATGGAGTGCTTGTCCTTTCTAAAGGAATGTTGCCGAACATAAAAAGATTTAAAATATAACACCTAATTTTGACTGAGGGAGCCTATAGATATGCCGAATTTAGAACATAATTACTATGGAAACAACAAATAAAAAGGTTATCTTGGAGGGTGCCAAGCTGAAATTCATGCCTGGATTGATTTCAACTCTTTCCTTGCTGAAAAGTACTGAGAAGCTAAGGTTTTCAAATTGAATTCTATAAGAAGCCTCTTATAATATGCCATTTTCATTTCCCCAAATCCCCCTCTCTTTTCATATCAGGACATGTACATCACACTTTTTATCTCGAAGGTTAATAATTTTAAAAGCCTTTGATTTGAGGTATCTAGCTGTAAAAACGGATTTCACCTTCAAAAATGACAAAGTAAAAATGGCACGATTAAAGTATGCATTGAGTATTTTACTCTAGGTTTTTACAAAAACTGGAGAGAAAAAGGCAATTTTATTTGCAATATATGTACATATATATATATATGACCTTTTTAGATGTCTGTTTCATAACAATCTGAACTGGGTCCTAGAAATGCCTGCTTCTTTCTATTGCCTGTAAAGGGAGTCTATGTATATAGCGCATACATATAACATAATATACGTATACATATATATAAAAACGTGCAACTAGACATTACCATATTGCCATGTTCCATATGACAGGTAGTAGACACATATGCAGGACAATATGTACATCACAATTTAATTCCCTATTTAAAAACTATGCCAACTTGAAAAACAAAAGGATTGATGAAGAAAATTTCCCAGAAAAATTGTATTAATTAAAAATTAATAATTTGTTAGTTTATAAAAATATAACCTTCCAGGGAGGGTTGTTTACTTTCTTTATCAGTTTTATGATATATTTCACATCTTTTATTAAATATTTTTTCCAGTTACTGGAATAAACATATTAAAAATGTAACATTTTTGTAAAAGTGAAATTACAAATTTTTAATTCATTATCATTAAATTGGGGCAATTGCATTGGAATAAAGAATTAAAGTTTCCAAGATATAGAAAATCTCATGTTAGTTGTCTTAAAAAATATGTAAATGAAAATAGATAATTTTTATTAGAAAACACAGTGTGAAAAGTGATGTATAATCATATTTTTTTTAAAAAAACCATATCTTTAACAAAGAATCAGGGAGCTATCAGAGTGTTTTAAGACTTTTTCAGCTGCTATCTACTTCTTAGGTAAGGATAGCAGAGCAAAGTTCAAATGTGGGAAGGACAAACAGTCTTACCTAAAATATAACAATAGGCAAAGATTGAGGATCCTTTTGATCCTCTGTTAATAAATGTTAAAGTTCTATTTTTGCATGTATTCAAATAACTAATAATTACTTTTCTTAGTAAAGCCAAAAACATGAAAAGATAACTTTAAATCAAATTAAAACCAATTTTTTTTCTCACAAAAATAACAAAACCTTCTTTACATTTCTGGTTGAGAATAATGTTTAAGCTTTTAATCTTTTCATTTATTTTAATTTACTGAAAGTTAGCCTGAAATATTATTTTTAAATGAATAATGCGACTATTTCATTTAAAATAATTCAAATAACCTTGATATGTCTGATTTTTTTATTATACTTTTAGCTGCATTCAAGCTTAATTTGCTCCTCTTTATAAGTAACTGGCCAACCCTTTATTTATAGATGAAAAATAGCTTTTTTATTTTAAATATTTGTAATATTTGTTCAAAGATCTAAAGACACACAATCTGGTTTCAGAACAAACAAACAAATACACAAGATCATATAAGCAAAATATTTCATCAGTTGCTAAATTTCAAAATAGCAGTAACAGCTTTATTTTGACATTTCCTTGTAATGCATTTTAGGCTATAGCAGCTTTGAATGATCTGACGAAAGGCAAAAGTGAAACTAGCTCAAAATCGAAATGCATCTGACATTCAATTTGCTTAAGATCATGATGCATGAGTTTACATATCTGTATGCAGATATCTTCTTCAAGGCATCATATTTTAAGTAGGACCTTAGTTCAGCTCCTTCCATAGAAATTTAAAGGCATTTGAGATGAAGCGTGCTAGAAGATATGACTCATGACTTGTGCTTTTCCAGACAAGACAGCTGGAGAACCACTGAAATACCCTAAGGCATTTTGAATGGTGCTAGATGCCAAGCACTTGATCAACTGAGGGGAGCTGTAGGAATCTACTTGCAGGAGAGCTTTCCTCTGGGCCCCACTGGCCAGGAGAGGAATTCAGTTGTGGATGTGAAGACCCTTCATGCCTCTTCAGTCGTGAGAGTATCACTTTTGCCTTTCATCTCACAGTACCAAAATATGCAGGTCTCCCTCACCTCCAGGCCATTTTGCCAGCCCAATGCAATGTCTCAGATGTTCCATTTCATAAGTTCAGACAATTGTTTCCTGTCATAGGAATGGAAAAATCCTAATCCCCATGTCAATATGTCCATACTGATACTTAAACGATGGACTCCTAATTTGAAATGAGTTCTTACCTTAATTTGATTCCTTTTTTTCATTTTTTTTCCAATGAAGTCAAAAAAAGGAGTTGTGTTTACAAAAAGTGAAAAAATACATTTGGTCTTTGAAAGGCCCTTGGATGTATGCTGTGGTACTGATATAAGCTGAATGTCATTTTTATGTATAAACTGAACTGGAAGTTGGACACATTAAAAAAAAAGTGCCAACTAGAGCTTGAAAACCTTTGAGGAAAAGAGGCAGGCTGAATTTATTTACATGTGTGACATGGAAGCACCAGGGTGAGCAATAAGCATCCCGGCTTGTGAACTCACCTCTCCCCCTGCTTGGCCACGACCTCAGCACTTTCAGCTTGTGCTCCACGGGAGGACTCCCTTGGGCAAGATGAATCTGTACACAGCTAGATCCAACAGTGTTATGTGTAGGGCATAACACATTTAAACCTGTGCTGTGTCTTCAGAGTCCTACAAAACAGAGTTAACACTTTGGGAAGCCAGGTTGTTATTTTGATTTTGACAATGTTCCTATTGTTTTATCTTCCTGATCTGCTTTTCGGTGGTTTATCCATTAATTTTTCATACGCTAATCCCCAAAGCTATGCTCGGAAAGCCCACGCTGTAAATAGCACCCGACTAACACACATGCCAGTGGCAGACAGAATTTACAAGAAACAGACAAACCTCAGAATAATAATTTCATCATATCACCCTTATAAATCTTCCCAGCTGTTCTGACACTTTAATTATAAAGTGACACTTCCAGTCTTAAAGTGTTGTGGCCTGTGTAATAGATCATTTTACTTAATACATATTATGACTCTGGTACTGTAGAGAAGACATTTTTCAATCCATCTCTTTTACTAAGACAGAAAGACAACAAGAGATTAAATGTTGTAACTGTAAAATTCAATAAGCAATGGGTCCAGTCCTGAATTTATTGCAAGCATATAGAAACGCAAAAGAATACTCATTGCCATGAAGAGATGTGTCCTATGCTTGTATGTGACATTCTTACAGTGAAGAGGAGTTTTTGGTCTGGGAGACTGTGCCTCCTAGATGCACAGTCAGGTCTCTTTCCCATGCCACCTTTGAATACATCACTTCAAAACTGAAGGATGTAAGAGGTGGAAGAGGTGGGTTGTTTTGCTGTGTCCTCCACATACTTCCCAACACTCCATGCAAACCTCTCAAAGTAATGCTGGAATGAGCTGGAGAGCCTGGGGATAAGAATTAAGTAAGTAAGTGGTCAGTTCCTGAACAGTTTTTACCTGAAATGTGATATTTTCTGAAAACTACTTGTAAATTACAGAAGCTCCACACTTTTTTTTTGCTGAGCAGCTTCCAGACAAGGGGCTAGGAAGGAAACCTGGCTCAAGAATAAAGGCTATATGACTTGCTTTCAGTCTAACAGTCTTGACATGACTGAACGTTTGGTGACAGAAAGAAAAGAAAAAGAAAAAAAAAAGAAAAAAGAAAAGAAAGGAAAAGAAGGAAAGGCAATCGTGTTATGTGGATTTTTTTTTTCAGTAAAACTGCACAAAGTATATAATCCAGCTCTTTCCGAGTAGTTTACAATTTTACTGGAAGCCATTTACATGAAAAACAAGATTGGATTAAAAAACTGGAATTTGAAGATGCATAAACTTACATAATGCTACATGAAATTGTTGATGAATTTTCTATTATTTAAAATATTTGAATCACGTTTAGAAGTCTGTTAAGAAGAGCTTCTCTTACTCTTACGCAATCCAAATTTACAGGTTTTACTTGCAGAATTTCTGAGTAAGAATCTCTGACCTGTGCTATGCCACCAGTAAGCTTAGATGATCATAATAGTCCTGTCTGGCCTTAAAATCTATCAATTTATTAAGCAACCTGCTGTAATGCTGTAATGCAGAGGCAATTTACATCACTCTTTGATGAGCACTTAATTTAATTGTTTCATTAAAATCCTTTTGAATGCTTTTACATCTTGATGTACTCTGCTTCTGGGTACCTCATAGATTGCATTAGGAGATCTTAGGTCCAAATAACTTATTAATATCCATCTGAGATGACTTCTGTGTTATGCTGGCTATAACACCATGTTCTGGGGAATAACAAGGCAAGGAGACCTGACATAATGTCTAGTGCTCGTGGGCGGCTCTCCGGTTACACCTACCGCTAGGAGGTGCTTCCCAGCAGCTCTGCTCATTCCTCGTCTTGGCATCATGAGGAATGAGCTCTGTACTGTGTGGGAGAGCATTTTCAGATCTTTCGTACACCTACAGCTTTCTGCCAAAAATAAGATGCAATCATTTGTTTCCTAGGTGATAACCACTCTGAGCGCGCGTGGTCCTCGCCGTCTCTAACATGGGGAAGTGCGCTATGAGCCTGTCCTGTAGTGCTTGGAGGCAACGCAGCAAATGGCCTTGCAAACGGCCTTTCCTGCAGAACCAACAGCTTGTTCATCATCTACATATGGAAGAAAAATATTGAGGCAAACTGGGCAAATGTTGTTTGTTTACTTGTTTGCTTGTTTTTTTTTTTTTTTTTTTTAGGGGGGGGGAAGAGGGAAAAAGAAAATTCCTTTAAGTTCTTTCTCAAACTAGGTTTCTACATACCTAAAAGACCATTTGAATACTCTTTTTTCCCCATCTTTCAGGCCATCTGAAGTTGTATTCTTTTTTTTTTCCCATCTTTCAGGCCATCTGAAGTTGTAGTTGTGTGGAGCTGAAGAGACTCTAGTTCTAAACTTGGTTTCTCATGCAGGTACTGAAAGCTTCTCACTCAGAATATCATCAAAGTCTGTCTCCTCCTCTAGAGCAACTGAATGCCATAAAAAGATTGAGATCTTTGCTTTACACTGCTATTCTGTGCAATAGATAACAAAGCATAATGTAAGAACTATAACAGACATTTACTGCTATGGTAGAATTTTTGATTTTTTTTTAATTTCCCATACATCAAAATGTCTGCTAATTTTGAAAATACATGAGTTTCTGATTAGATCAATTAGCATATTTTATATAAATAGCTTTGACATGATATATATAATTTTGTAACTTTTATATCATTAATGCTTACTTTTTTTCCTTTTACAGGCATTTATTTTAAAATGTAGTACTTTATTGAGAGATATATTAAAACTTTTCTTTTTCCTCTCAGAAACATAAATTTGTGCATTTACCTTCTCCTGATGTAAAAACAAAACAAGCAAAAAAGGTACCTAAGATGTTTCTTCTCAGATTAACCAGGGAAGAATTGAATTCTTTATAATCTTTTAATCTTTAGAATTTTGAGTTAAAAAAAAAAAAAAAAAAAAAAAAAAGGCCTTCCACACAACAGTTACTTAGGAAGCTGCAGTACCACTGGAAACTAGCTCTGGATCTGCCACTGTCCCATGGTAGTGCTTTAAAAGTGAGGTTGCAACCTCCTTTGCAGAGATATAACTTTGGATGATAAGTAATTGTCACCAGCTCAATATTCCTAGGAAAGATACTGTGAATCTGCAGACTGGGCTCTTTTTTTTTTTTTTTTTCCCTTGACTTAATGGAACTCCTAATTATGAAAATGTCGTTCTGTTATTATAAATTCTTGCCCTCTTTCACTTCATGTGCACTGAAGCGCTGGTCACTGTGTATTCTACCACAGTTAAGGCAAAACGCTAAGTTGCATGTTAAGACCCACTTTTTTTCTTTCCAAGTAATCCTAAGTACCATGGAGAAACTGAATGTGATTTCAGTGTGAAGGCATCTATAGTTCTGGTTTGAGAAGACATAGTTTACCAGTTTAATCTATGGATATCTTCATTCTGACCAGAGACAAGAGCCTAATTCCAGTTGCCAAAAATCATGCTTTCTTACCTAAGAGGGTCTTTAGATTTTTAGACCAAAATTGGAAGAGTCTCTGTGCTTTCCTATTGACTAGTAAAATGAGATTGAAATCCTGATTCTGTAAATTGAAAATGTTCCAATTCTCTTCTTGATGTCCGTGGGGTTCCTTATGTGCTGTGCAGATCCTGCAACATTCAGTTGCCACCTCTCTAGCATGGGGTAGTAGATGTGTGAGTGGGTGTTCTTCTTCCTGATAGGAGTCTGATTGGACTTTTCTCATTTCCTACTTTTTCTTCAAACTGATGTAAGACTTCTCCTCACAACCCCAAGGAATTTGTAAGGCTGATTGCTGAGCCACAAAAATCTCCCCCACACAAATCACAGAAATAATATGAAATTGAGGAAAAGGCAAGCTAAAAAATATGGAGTTAACTGCTTCTCATCTCATTTTTTTTTTTACTTGGATCAGAATTCTCATTATTTTAACAGGTTCAGAAGAAGGGAGAGCAAGGCAAAAATCTTCAGGGTAGAAAATCTTTAAAGCTTAATTGACATGGACAGTTCAAGTGCTAAAACTCTGGAGGACTGAAGTTCACAGGACTGCGCAGAGTGAAGTTCTGAACCTTAGAGGGCATGATTTTTGAACAGAGAGCTTTTTTGTTTTTTTTAGCTTGTTTTTTTTTTTTTTTTAAATTACATCTTGGCATCACATCCTGGCATGTCAGGGGTTGTAGAAAGTGAAATGATGGATCTATACCAAGGCTGCCCCCAGTGAGGTGAGACGAATGTGCTTCACTTGACTGGCTAACAGCTTAGATACTATGCTGAATTCCAGAGATAAAGCCCTGAATATCTTGATAGCTAAGGTGATTTTCTTCATGTGTTCCAGAACAATGCTGAAATAATTTGCTTCTGGCTACAAGGGATAGTGTATTTTCAGTCAACACAAGCAACAATCTTGTTATCTTTGGAAAGAATATCTTGAATATGACTGCACAGGAAATTTGGCAATATATATTCTCTAATATTTTTTGAAATTTGAAAATCATGACCAAACTGATTGTACTATGTTCTGCAAAGCAACAATCTGCAGTTGTTTTACTCCGCATTTAACTCTTGCTCTATAGATTCGTTTCTTGACAGAAACTATTAATGGGCATTTTTGGAGAATTCATAAGCATCTTCTTCCTACTGAAAGAAATATGTTGGTAGTGTCAATCTCAAAGACAGGCTGAAAAGGCATTAGATCCAAAACTGAAAAAATGTATTGATGCATCTTTTGCAATTGGTTCCTTCATTCTATCAGAAAAGCTTTTGCATCCTTGATTTTAAAGATGCTTAACTATTTGATTTGCAAACAAATTCATGTTGCTTTATTTGTAAACAGGAGAACAATGTCAAGAAAACAGAAGTGATACTGATATTTCTAAATAGCCTAAAAAACTGCAACTGTTTATTGGAAAATAGCATCTAGAATAGAGACGTCTAGTTAAGTCCTGACAAGCTAACTGACCATGTTATGGGAACATTGTTTCTCTACATCCTTTGTGGACAATGAACACAGTAATGTTTTTAGAGTAGTTCATACATGAAATTTGATTTGGTGAGGGAAAGTTGTCGTTTTTTCTTTCTGTACATCTTGAGATTTTACCTTTGCTTAAAACAATGCTTCTTTGCTGTTCTTGCAGCAACATATGAGCAGAAGTGACTGCAGTTTTCACGTCACATGTAACTAGATGGCCATTTCCAACATAATGTCCTGTATTTCCAGAGAGATGAAGCTGACCCTTCTCTCTCAGTTCTGGTCCTTTATCTTATGGTATTTTCATTTATGGTTTCTTTTACATGGTCCTGACTCAGAATCATCCAAGAAAACAACAGCAGACACATGAATAAGAATGTTTCTGCCTCAGGGTAGGTTTTGGATATATGGATATATAGATATTGTTAAATGGTCCTATATTCTTCTAACTCCGGTGCCACAGGAGGAAGGTAGGGAACAGCAGTGTATTTTGACTACTCCCTTCTAAGTTTCTTTTCTTAACAAGAATCCATCACCATTAAGAAAAGTGAGGGATGTAGGGACCACACAGTAACTCTGTGAAAAGGATATGTGCTTCAGGCAACAGCTTCATGCAAAGAAAAAAAAAATCTCCGGATTATTAAGGATCTATATTTTGAAACAATAGAGAACTGTTAATGCAAACAATGGAAATCATTATTGAACTGGGAAGTCCTTTTTCTTTTTCTTTTTCCTTTTTTTTTTTTCATTATCCTTATCTACATGCTGCACACATTTAGCCCCCTTTTCAAATCTACTAGAAAATTCGAACAAGGCACTGTGGTTTTCTACTATCAGGATATTAGTTCTGCACCAACAATCTTAGTTTGAAAAAACGGGAAAAAATCTGTTCTACCAAAACACAGGTTGAGCAATGAAATTTTGGGTTTCTTTTTTTTTCCTTTTTCTTTTACACTTTTTTCTATTATTTCCCTCAGAGGTGATGCTGTGGCCCATCCGTTAAGCCTTCTTACAAGACAGAATTCTAACTAAAAATTTTTCTTGCATTTCTTTCTTCATACTATTTAAGTCTGAAATTATCTGCCAGAACTTTTTTGGGCCACACTGGGATTTTTCACATGGCTTTTTAGGGTCAAAAAGCATATTGGAAATCTCAATGGGGCCATCCTGTGATAAGAGGCTCTGACATCTCAATGCTGTGGGAATGGCTGCATCAGAAATATGTACAATAGGGGTGGTTTGACAAATGAATAGCACAGAGTGCCCTTGATCATACTATGTAGCTGAGCTGCTTTAAAATGCAGCTGAATGTTTAAATACAGAAAAAGTGTGGAAGTGAAAATATCAACTTCAGATCCAGAGAGTAGCCCATACTGAAAGAAATCAGGCAGTCATTCTTCTCACTCCCCAAACGGAAATTTATACTTAATGTCTTGACAATTAATTTAATAGCCCATTTTTAAATGCCATTTTTTCTTGTTTAGTGAAAAACGTATCTTATATTCATCTCTGCTAACCGTGAAAATTCATAGCGTAGGTATCTTCTGCTCAGTAATTAGTCTTGCATCCATAAATCAGACAATCTGATGGTAAATCCATGTGAAGCATGCACAAGAATGAGGTTAATCCTATCACCCAAGGACCGGTTCCTCTCCACTACCTACAGGTGCAGTCCAGGCAATCAATCAAAGGTGAATGTTGCAGTACGGCGGCCTATGTCTGGTGGTCATATACCCACTAGGCTTTCATGACAACACATTGTTGGAAAATAATTTTGTTCCATCAGCAGCGAGATTATGCAGCCAGCATACAAGCACAGCTCTTCTGGTCTTCAGAGGGGACATTGGGAAAGCACTGAGGGAATAAAACTTTTAGTTGGGTTTTCCAAAGTGGCATTGGTGATGAAAGGTTAATGTCTATCCTATTATATAAAGAAAGGTTACCCAGTGTGAAAGCCATCCTGTTTAACAGAGGAAATTTTCAAGATATATGTGCAGGCAGGTCTAACTAAAGAGAAAAAAAAAGACAACAATATGTAAATAAAAGGAACTACATTCTTTCATAGTAATTTATTTACTCTTTTTTTTTCTCGCACCTCTTCCATCTTTTCAGTGAAAATAATGTATTTCACAAAATTCAGAGCCATCTTACTGTTCGAAGTCGAAGTCATATCACTAAAAAATCAAGATGCACCTTCTTCTTCAGGGGGCCATGTATAAATGTAATCTGATCAGAAACAGTAATTTGTGAACAAACTCTGTTCTCATTGTAGGTTTCAAAAAAGTATTCATCTTCAAAATACAAAGGCTTTTTTGTCCATCAATGTTCCTATGGTAACTACAGTAATTGTTTACCTGGGAAAGCAATATTGAAGATTTATCATTTAATGCTTCAGATCAAACAAACATAGCATCTATTGTTTGCTGCTGACTTTACTTCTCTTTTTCTCTTTTGATACTCTGCAGGAAGAGGAAGGGACTAAAATGATTCTGTGTCTATGACCCCTGCCATTTTCACATCCTTTCCTTTTGCAGTTGATGCTTTGCACAGAAAGCACTTTAGTTGAGGAAAGGAAGCTGGCTCCTAGAGAAAGACTATGTATTTTCAAGTATCTTGCCAATCATCTCCTTTGTTCATGGAGGGAATGGGAATCAGATCACAGTGTCAGCAGGAGAACTTGCTGGTCAAGAATAACTAGAAATAACAGAGTTTCAGTTATAGTAATTACTTGCTACCTTCATTTGAAGTCTGGAGTTTTGTTCAGGTTAAATGCGTCACATTTGTACTCTGTTCTGTTTGTTTCTGGGCAGATAAGTCCTGACAATGTCTCTCCAACCAAAGGGAAGTTCTACCCAGAGGGAATGAAATTGAGTCATGAAATGGAGTGTGTTTCTAGCATTAAATTCCTCACTAGTCTGGATCCTTCAATGAGCAAACTTTCTTGGAATAGGTGTGGTGACTTCATAAGATAAGCAGTTGCAACACCATCATCTCCTTGCTGTTTGGCAGAAGATGTCAGCGATGAGTGCAGCCATGGGTAAGAGTCCAAAACCAGAATGGCATCTGACAGTCGAATTTCACCCATTCAGTACCCTATTCTTGCTGCTGAGCAAAGACAGTATATCACACAGCAGCATAATTGGAGGTTTCACATTCTTCCAGCCTTCATTAGAAACACTCCCCCACTCAGATGTGAGCTTCCTGAGTAGAATTTGGAGAATCAGCTTCGGATTTTGAATGACACTAAAGCTCTAATGCACTATCTCCCAGCGCAGAGGAAGAAAAGTCTTAGCAAGGTATGGGATATTTCCTGAGCAGCTTAGTGTCAAACCCAGTGCTTCTGCTTCAAAAGATGTAGATTAATTTTGTGGATTTTATTCTGTAGTTGTCTGCAAATTTCAACAGAGACTGTCCAAACTGTCCTATTTATGCTTGCATTCTGATTTCAGTTTTGGGTACTTTGTTGAGTGTGTTGAAATTCTCTGATGGAAAAAAATTATGAAAATGGCACATGAGGAGACATAAAATGCTCATTTTATTTTTTTTCAAATTTGAAAATGATTGTAATACTTGAAACAAAATCATAAGAAGTGCCTTGAATAATAGGAATAATGCTTTTATTTGTAACGGTAAAATGCAAGCCAAATTTTCTCAGCTGGATATATTGACCCTGAGTACTCCTATTAATGTGAATCAGAGGGGGTCCAATGCTGCACAAGGTCTACTGACTCATTTTGGGAAGTGCAGACACTTAAGAAGTTGCTCTCTTAAGAATAACACACCTACAAGAACCCCTAGAGTAAACGCAGTAATTTTGGTTTTGTTTGTTTGCTTTGTTTTGTTGAGGTGCAATGCAAACTGGCTTCATTTACCTAAACTGAATTTTGTGGAGAACTTCATTATTCAGCCACACCTGATGCACAGTTTCTCCCATAACTCTCTGCAGTCATGTATGTGTGTCTCTGTATACGGCTTTTGAATTTATCTTCCTTGTAGCTCTGTATGCTGGTCTTCTATTTAAGGTCTGTTTTCCATCGATGGACAAAAGGAATCAAGCAACAGGACCAAGCAAGGATGTAGACACTTCCAGTTGTAGATGTTAAATCTAAATTTGCCAACTGAAAAACTCTTATTCGTGGATTGCATAGTGGTAAAGGAGCTTTGTAACCAATTTGGTTTCAATTTGACATTTCTGATTTTCCCCATGTACTTAGAGTTGGGTCACTGAATTGCACAGAACAGAAACAGCCTTAGCAGGACTGGGCACCTGCTCTTAACGAGGAGCCAGAGATTAATCATGGATTCCTTCAGTGTACACCAGCATCCTTTAGAATCAATGAAGAGGAGCAGGCACATCTTAGTGACTCTTTCTTCCTCATCCTAAAGTAAATGTTTAAAATAAATCAGATGATCAGATGACTACAACAGCTTATTTCCCCCTATTGACTCCAAAAAGAACATGAAGTGTATATATAAATTCCAACAATGTAGACATAGAAAGCCAGGTGAATTTGGGCCTTCACATCCCTCGAGGTGTGAAGGGCAGCATCAATTAATATTCTCACAGCAGCACACTTGTACACTGGCAGACAGATATTTTCTTTTAAAACATGTTGTATAAAGTATTTCCCACTTTTTTTTTCTTCTACTGTTAATAGACTTGCTGTAAGTGTACTCGCCTAGCAAGCAAGAAACAACTGACTTGTTTCTTACTATTGCATGAACTATAAGCCTGCTAGCTTGTCCCCAGCTTGCCATGTCTCCTCCATCTTGTCTAATTGGGAGTAAAATATTGCATTTATTATGTTCCTGTATAAAAAAATGACATACACATACACCATACCTATTTTTTCTTTCTACTTTTTTTTGGTGCTCTTCTTTATATATATATATATATATATATGTATATATATGTATATATATATGTACACTTTATATAAGACAGAAGGCATTTGACACATCTGGGCAGTACAATATCACCTTTCAGTCCATTCTCCATCTCTGATTCTGTTGTTAGTATCAGACAGGGTTTATTCACTCTAAAACTGAGAAAAATCCTAATTAGCATTCCCATAGCCTCTTTTTTTTCCTTCTTCTTCTTAGAGTGGTAGGGTGGTTAGCGAGCTGCTTGGAGACACTGGTTGTCCCTAGTGACTTCTTAGTGCTCCTTCCACCCCTTCAATTTTCTGTATGCTTGAGTTCCTCAGAGAGCAGAGATTCGGATCGTGTTCAGTCTTGCCCAGTGTGTCAGTGTTTTTAGATGCTGCTGTCACAGACAAGAAAAGTGTTACCAATAGCAGGCATAAAAAATGTAGTAATTATTCTCCCCATTCAGGTGCTTGTTCTTTTTTACTTACTGGTGATATTCCTGCACATTGGTGCAGAAAGTTTTCATTTTGTTTTCTTTTAAAATGGCGTCAAAAACATCAGGAGAAATTTTCTGATAGGAAAAACAAATAATCCACTGTCAGTGGAGAAGAGGATAACTATTTCTATGGATTCTGTAAGATGGCTGAAAAGGAAGGGAAGTGGGAAGGGAAGGAAGAGACCAAGGGAAAATAGCCTTATATATATTTGCATTTGTTGGGAGTCTAATTAGAAGGTCAATAATAGGTAGGAGGGGTATCACTGCCATAGTTCCCCTGTCCATTTAATTTTCTGAGGTTTTAGTGTTTGCTCCACCTGCTCCAAGCATCTGGCACGGTGAACTCTGTGACTCTAGGCTCTGATTTATGGGGAGTCCTTGGGGACATGCATGTAGGAGCAATGTGGCATCCAGCATGACAGCGTCTGCACAGTGCCACTTGTTCTGCTTGTGTGGGCATCGTATCCCTCATCTGCTGCAGGCTACTTATTACCTTCTCAGTCAACTGAGTGTCTCAGGTGCCCAGGGAGAGATGTCTGCTTTCCGATTCCCTCATCTCACACACAGTCCTTGGGGGAGAAGTGCCACGACAGCCCAGCAGAGCATCTCTCTTCTCCCTAGATCCCTCTGGCATTTTTTTCCTTCCAGGAACACCATACGCTAGGATATAATTTCTCCTTTGATCATGCTTTTCCTCCTTCTACAGACACATCCCTCCTCTCCTTCTCTCAATATATGTTTGTTTGTTTGTTTTTTACAGATGTCCATGTCTTTTGTTTATCTGTTTCCAACCTCCTGACCTTCCAGGAATTTCACAGCCCATGCCCTAGTTGATGGGAAAGGTGATTCTGGAGGCGAGTGTGGCTGTAAGGTAGGGAGAAAGAAGAAGGATGCTCCTTCCCCACCACCCTATGGCAGTGTCAGGAGCAGGGAAACCGGTGGACTGGGCTGGTCTATTCTCATCTAACTTACTTACCTCTATTCTTGCAAATGTTAGGGTAGATGCCCTTGAAGTTGAGTAATGAGAACATTACAAGCACACGCAATCTGAATATATTCTCTGCCCTGGGGAGGCCATGGCCTTGGCTTCAGTTGCTGCAGCAGCCAGAGGAGCTGGGGAAGGATCTAAAGCAGCTTCTGACTGATGGGCTCCCAAAAGGCTTGAACTGAACGAGGAGGTGGAGGCTAAAGAGGCCAGGTTGCACACCTGATAAGCACATTCTGGGTCTCTATCCTTCATCCTTTAGGATGAAAGGAGCAGTCAAGTTGGTGGAAAAGAGACAGCAGCAATGAGACAGCAGTGGGGAGAAGGGAGGTTAGAAACACGTCTGGGGCTGAAGCAAACACTGTCCCTTTTCCCTGTCCCCAAAGAACTTTACCAAAGGAATCCCAGGTGGGCAGATGTGCAAGAAAGGACACGACAGAGCTTAGATGTGGCAAAGCCTCTGGGGGAGCCCTGATCAAGTGGCAGCTGGGTTTTTGGTCAGTTAGTAGTCATCTGAAGAAAAAAAAAACTAAAAAAATAAAAGGAAAAAAACAAACGATAATATTATAAGCAGCCATCCAAAGTGCGGGGGGTGGGGGGAGGAATAGCAGGGAGTGCCAAGCTGTGGAGCAGCAGCACAGAAATTCTGTTAATTCTCGAAAATGGATGCGCAAGCTAATCCTTCGCTGCAAATACAGCCTGGTAAATGGTCGGACCCAGCAGCCTTTTAAATGCCAGATCAGCTCTTACTTAAATGACATTTTGCTGTATTTATTTATTTATTTACTAAGAATAGATTTGAATAAAGAGATGATCCCAGCGTGACTGTTGTGCAGTGACGGTTTGTGGCTGTTGTGTGTTCTTGCTGTTGCTGCAGTAGCAGTGCAGGGAGGTGCTGAGTTGCTCGGGGCTCAGACTACCTCAACCCACCTCCTGCACATCGCGATGCACCTGCACGTCCCCCACAGCCCGTGCTAAGCCGCGGTGCTCTGCGCTGCACCCCTGCCCTGCCGCCTCCGGCACCCGTGGTGCGATGCAGCCAGCAGGGTGAGGAGAGGAATTGCTGAGTGTGTGAATGAGTGTTGGGTGTGTAGGGATGAGTGTGTGAGGAAGGAGGAGAAAAAGGAGCCGGGGAAAGAAGGGGGAGCTTTGAGAAGATGCAAAGATGCTGGAGGAGCAGGTAAAGCTTAGGCTGGCTCCAGGAAAAAAGGGTTGTCCAAGACAGGTGTATGAGTGTGGGGGGACACAGGTGCTGAGGGGCTTGGGGCACGGTGGGAAGCAGGAGAAGGTCCAGAGGGCACCAAGCTTGTGTGCAGAAGGTAGGCAGCCAGGTAAGGTGCCTGTGGGTTTGCCACAGTGCTGCATGTGGAGCTAGGGAACGGCAGCACCTGTGGGTCCAGGGAACCAGGCTGGGCTGGCAGAGCTCCAGGGGATGGAGCCTGGCGGGAAGAGAGGGGTGGCTGCGTGTGGCACCTGCCTCGGAGCTGGCACAGGAGGGTGGCAGCCTGAGGGGAACAGGGCTGGTGACTCGAGCTGCCCTTGGTCAGGGCATCGCTCCCATTGCTCTTTGTCCCATCGTGCCTGGTGTTCTTATTCAAGAAAGGGGCAAGAGATGGAGGGGGCAACCTGTCCTCCCAGTGGCGAGCAGACCCTCCTCTCAGCTTGGGAGGAGGCCGCTTTTACCCTCCTTTACTGCCCCCTCGTTGGGAAGAAGCGGGCAGAGCAAGGGGCTGCCTGGCTGCTTGGTGTCCTAGAGGGATCTGTGCCACTTGGTGGCACTAAAAAGTTGCGCGGGAGCCCGGCGCGGTGCGGGGAGCAGTGGCGGGACCGGGGGTGACGGCGGAGCACCCGGGGATGGCAGAGCACCCTCCGCACCCAGGTAGTACCTTTGGGTGACTGCTGCAGCCCTGGAGCGAGGTCGGGTTTATCCCGCTTGCAGAGCGGATGCGCCGGCTTCGCCGCGAGCCTTTCGCAACCTTGTGGGCACCTGGAGCAGCCTCGGCGGGGGCGGAGCACAGCGTTAACCCCCCGTGAAGACAGAGAGGCTGGTGCCCTGTGTGCCTGAGGAGGGAGGGAAGGAGATGCTCAGCGAGGTGGCTCGAGCTGCAGCAAGTATTTAGGAAGAGCGAGGTGGCAGTGGCAGAGAGCGAAGACCCATCTGTTGTTCCACTGCTTGTTTGTTTATCCCCCCCAACCGCTTTCTCAGCTCCCTCCCCCTCTCCCCCTTCCTTAAAATCCAGGGACCATTCACGCTTCTTGCAAATGAGCCTTGGGCGCAGCTGAGAGCGCGGCGTGGTGCGCGGCGTGTGCGTGGATGCCATCCCGCGCCGGGGGGCGGGGAGGGTCCCCAGCTCTCGGCGCTCGCCTGTGATCAAAAGAAAACAGGATTTGCCTGGAGCTGGAGCGGTGACAGTACGAGCCGAGCGGGGC
Source organism: Tinamus guttatus (assembly GCF_000705375.1). The sequence goes on from NW_010590064.1 coordinate 47,079, forward strand.
TCACCTGCTGGCGGTCTTTGCAGAGGCATTTGAGGATTATTCAGCTCCGGAAGGTCTGTGCGAGGAAATGCTATCTCTGCAAGTAGGAGGAGGTGCCTACCCCTACCCGCCTTGATTATTGCCACCGAAAGGACAGCTCTGCTTTACCGTAGCAAGAGGAGATTGCTAGCGCAGACAAGGTAATGCTGTGGGACTGGGGAGGGGGGATTTATCTGCCCCGAATTGCCAACGCAAACCCTGGGGATGCAAGGAGCACTGTCCCCCTCTCTCTCCCTCCTGCCTTGCTTGCCGGAGGATGAGCACGATTCTGCCGGGGAGGTAGCCCGCTGGCGAGTCTCACCTCCGGGGTCTGCGGGGGCATCGGCAGGTCGGGGTCCCGGGCACTCGCCCACCCCCTGGAGCAGGGGATGCGTGATGTGGGGGTGGGGGAGCATTGGGGCACTGCAATACCTGGATCGGTGGGTTTTGTGACACAGCCCAGAGATTTGCCCTGCTGAGCAGGGAGAATGGAAACGGGATGCATTTATTTTCCAGAGACAGCCAGGCTTAGCTCAGCCGTAGACATTCCTGTGTGACCTTGGGACAAATCACTTTGGCTCTGCTCGGCAAGTCCCGTCTGTTCCTTATTTAATAACCGGACCTAATGTCTCCATGAGTAACCATGATTCACGAAGGGCTGAGAGGGGCTTTAATGTCAGTAGTCGAGCAGGGAGACAGACACCTAAGCATCAGTATATGTGCACACATAAACGAATAGCCATATGTCAGGGCAGCACAGGTAGCGATGCCAGGAGTTAACCTTCCTTCCTACAAGACCCAGCTCTGTCTACCTAATGTGGGGATATAAAAGTGCTCCAGCATGGTAACTGTGACCACTATGGCAATTTTGCCACTGAAAGGATGGTACATGAGGTTCCATTGGTGTTTTTGATCTCCCCTTCACCCGCTCCCGGTGCATTCAAGCTGCGCGGCGGGCGCGCTCAGCACCAGGGACAGCGGCGGGGCCCGCCGGGAAAAGTTCGGGAGGCGCCGGGGCAGCTCCCGGCTCCGTTGCCCGTCGGCAGCAGCTTCTCCTCCCTGGGGGCTCATCCTCGACCTCCCAGACCCCCCCCCTTTTTTTTGGCGAGGAGGAGAACGGTATATGACCGGATCTGGGGAGAGGGAGGTGCTGGACATCTGTTCCTTGCAGTCACTGAGAGAAAAAAGAGAGAAAGAGCAGAATCCTTTTGGAAAAACACTATTCTTAACCATCCTGAAGGGAGAATGTGTCCAGAGGAGTTAACTGCAAGGTTCTCTTCATTCTCTTGTATTTTTGTTTTCTTACTTCTGTATTTCTAAATATTTCCAGTAGATAGTAATGTTTTGCATGCTCTCAAAGAAGACTTTAACAAGGCGGTAATATTTATGCTGTGTAATATTTATGCTGTATTATGGTTGATCATTACTGCAAAGGACCAGAGAGGACTGCTTGGGTACCTATATAGGTTACTTGGCATTTCATTTGCTCGTATATGTATGGCTGTTTTGGTAGGGTGGTAGCACTGGAATGCTGTGCTGTGCTTCTCTTGTTGTGATTTGCCGTGATTTGTTTTCTGGAACTGCTGTTGCTTGTTCTCGATCACTTCCTTTGGATCATACAGGTTTGTTAATTAATAAAATGCCTGGAATTACAGCTGAAAGCACACCAGAGCTATTAGCTTCTGTATGATCTGGTATAACAGCTTTTTGGTAATAGCAGTAATAAGTAGTGTATTTGAGGGAACTGCAGAGATCATTGCAAGTTTTGGTGACATGTCAATCGCTCACTTTTTTTTTTTTTTTTAATGGTTCATTAAGGTGAATGTGTGTGTGTGTCAGGGTCAGAGTATGAGGAAGAACTGTCTAGGATTGCTGTGGGTCTTCATGATAAAAATAATATTCTATACTTATTGCCTATAAAGGCACAAGATCTGCACACTAGTTGACTATTTTCAGTGGCTGTTCTGACCAGTTAGGGTTTTTTTTTCAGTGTTGTTTATTTTCCTCATATTTTTAAGCAGAACTGGAAAAAAAAATCTGTTTCGTAGTCCCTCCTGTTGTATAAGGCTGTTCGCTTTGTCTAATGGCTTCATCCAAAGCCTACTGGAATTCAAAGATTAGTGAGTTATGTTAGTGAAATGACTAACAGCTATTTGATTTATTTTAGTGAATGGCTAAATGACAGTAGAAATCTCAAAATAAAGCATGTATGTACTGCAAACTGAGCCTCTTTATAACATTGAGAACTACCTTGAATACCTTGAACTCAGTGCTTAAAGCTTTCAATATCAGTAACCAGCAGACCTAGGCAGAGGCTTAACAACCTCAAGGAACACTTTTTTTTTTTTTTTCTCAAATAGATTCCTGTTGAGGAGAGCTAGGAGGTCTCTGTCCTTATATAATTGTTTTTCAAGGTAGTTCTATCTTTTTCTATCCAAAGTGCTATACTGTAAGATAAGGATGAGGTAAAGTTGCAGGACTGACTCTGTGAACTGGTATTTCAGCTCTGCTTTCTAAGTTTTATCTTCTCTTATGCTGAAATCTGTGTTAGTTCCTTGGAATATAGTGATTTGATTTATATACGGTTAATATCTGATGTCACTGAACTGGTTACAGTATGTGCTGTAAATGAATGCTTGAAAAACATTTCATTGGCAGTTATGTGTCTGCAGGCTGTAAGTAGCATTTGTCATTGCATGCAGGTTTTAGTATTGTGGCTTTTTTCTTTTTTTTTTTTTTTTTTCTTTTTTTGGGGGCGGAGAAGGGGGAGGGAAAAAGAGAGCAAATTGGAACTTTGCTTTATAAATATATTATTGCAATATACATATTTTCTTTTGACTCAGTAAATCCTTTAAAGAGATGTTTAACTTTAGGTGAGTCCTTGGAGATACATAACCAATAGGATTCTTCCTGTGCTTAACGCTGACCACATTCTTAAATGCTTTTTAAATGCAGTGTACCCTGAATCCTCACTCCATCCCAGGACTTTTCTGTGGTTCAGTAATCCATATTTTTACTTTTATTGTTTTAATTTGGTGTAAGCTTCAAAGACTTTCAAAGCTTTTTTCTGTTTCTGAAGTTCCTAAATTGTAGTAAAGAGGAAATCTGAACAAAAATATTGCTCTTGCTCTCTTTGTTTTTTCCTGATAAAAATACAGTAAATCAAAATCTTCTCTTTTATTGGATTTGTACCTTACCTATAGAAGCGCAATCGAGAGGATTCAGACAGCAAAATAGGCAGATTCTTCCCTCTGAAGTCACTAGTGGGCGCTGCTATAATAACGTAAGTCACAGGGGAAACGAATTCTTAAGACTTAAACACAGTTATAGTTGCTGATATAGAAAATCTTAAGTGCCTCATGCATAAAGTCCCAGCAATGCTTATAAAAACTAGCCCTTTCCTGAGCTACTATTTGACTTCTTTATTTTTTGAACAAGCAAGAGTTAATTAATGCAGGTTAATAATAGGGCTCGTTGTGGTCTGTGCAGACTGTAATTATAGAAGTACTTGCTTTTGAGGTTGAAATAAATCGCTTTAAGAACTATGTGATGTTTCATGGAATATTACAGATGCTCATTTTCTGGTCGGTTAGATCTCAACATGAAGTAGCTGGAACTCTGCCCTAAAGGAACAGCTGAGAATTTTTCCTGACAGAGGCTGACATTAAGTTTCCCTGTCAGGGAAAGCAGAGGTTATAGGAACACGTTGGGTCCCTTATCAGATCTGTGAATTCATCACCTTTTCATCACCTAAGAAAACTCTTTAATTTCTTTCTGAAGAAGAGCAAAAAACAGATTGGCAGGATCATCTTTCCTTTTCCCTACTTCTGCAGTTGCTCCAAGTGTGAAGCTAGTGCCACAAAGGAGAGAGTCGTGTGTCATTTATTGTTTTAGCATGGGACTTCAGGATTAATTTAGAGTTAGATTCACAGCTGAAATAAGCTAAGAACCTTGATACACCAGTAATTAAGTGCCTGATTCCATTTTGCCTATGTTGCAGTAAATTAGGAGTAACTCCCTTGATGCCAAAGAAATTGAACAGTGTGAAAGAAAAATTCTGACCTTAAGTGATGTGCAGGTTGATTTGCTTGTCCATCAATGAAAACAAGGAAATGCAGATATATTATTAACCAGGAAACAATTCCCACTACTTGATGCATGGTTTCAAGAGCTCACTGTCTTTGATGCTGTTATTACCTCTGTTCTCAGCCTGAAGACTACAGCATATGAGATTCCCTTTAGGGTTATCCCTAAAAATTAACACAGAGGTTATTCTTAGGCTTATAAAGTTTGCTTAATTCTGTTTGAATAATAATGCTTCCTGGATCAATAAGCTTGCTGTAGCAGGAAATAATGGGAAAAAAATTACAGAGTCACTTACATGTGATTCTCCTGGGACAGGGTAGCAATAAAATAAAGTATTTGTACAGTTCCTTTGGCCATCTTTTCAGGAAGGACTGGAGGTGTTCTCCAGGAAACGTAATTAGTGTACCAAACTACCAGGTCTCTGCTCAACCTTCTTTTTGCCCCAGTTGGATGTTCCACATGACTACTCTCATGCCATCTTCTAGTGGCATATTCAGTGAACAGATAAGAGTTAATGAGCACAAACTCAGGAAATTTCATTTAAACACTTATTTGCTGTGAGGTTGGTCAAACACTGGAACGGATTGCTTGGAGAGGCTGCACAGTCTTCATCCTTGAAGGGATTCACATCTCAACTGGACACAGCTCAGTGCACTAGCTCCACTGCTAGCCTGCACTGGCTGTCCCTGCATTGAGCAAGGTGTTAGACTAAAACATTCCCAGAGGTCCCCTACAACCTCAGCAATTCTGTGATTTTTATGAACTATGGGAGCAAGAGTAGGCTCATAGTCAGAGACCTGTGTCTTTATTATACAAATCCATACTTAGCAGGCTCACTTAGCTGTCAATGTAAATTCCAGATAATTCTGCTGCATTGTAAAAGTCCACAGAGGTGTAGACTTCATATCCTTCGGACGTGAGTCCTAGACCTGTATCATAAAACAAACAGTTTTCTTGGTGCAATTAACAACAATATTGTAGATCCCAAATGAACTGGCTTCACTTCAGTGCAATGGAGTATCTGAAATAATTCCATTAATTCTGGAGCAATTCCAGGTGAATCTGGCCCCTTCTTGTCCTCTGGATACCATGAAGTGTAAGGATTTGATTGCTCTTAGAATTTCCTTTTTGTCCCTAGGAACTCTGTAGCCATAAGGTCTACAGATATAGTTGAATGAGAAATATGAAGGAGACCTTCGAATTTACTTCTTTACCATGTTATTTTAAACGGATATGGCTGTAGACTAAGAACAGTGAGCATCTGTTCCTTCAAGTGGAGGTAAAAATGGCTTTGCGGCCCCTCTTCCCCACATATCCTATACAGTAATTATTTAACCCACAGACATAATTACAAAGAACAGTTTTGTTAAACTTGACCACAGTCCTAGGCAATGTGTTTTGTAGAATTAAAATAACAGAATCCCAGAATGGTTGAGATTGGAAGGGACCTCTAGAGATCATCTAGTCCAACCCCCCTGCTCCAGCAGAGACACCCAGAGCACGGGGCACAGGGTGGCATCCAGGTGGGTTTGGAAGATCTCCAGAGAAGGAGACTGCACAACCTCTCTGGGCAGCCTGTGCCAGGGCTCTGTCACCCTCACAGGAAAGAAGTTCTTCCTCACATGGAGATGGAACTTCCTGTGTTTTAATTTATTTCCGTTACCCCTTGTCCTGAAATGTTGGATAGGGAACAAATTCACCTGGATCCACCCAAATCCCAAATCCCCAGATCCCTCTATCTGTGCATAGGCAGGTATGGTTATAAGAAGGAGACTCATTTTAACTCTAGTTATGGTCTAACTGGAATGCCTCTTCTCATTCACCCCCAAGACTGTTTACAGGTTATATGTACTACCTTCAGAGTCACAGGAAAAGCAGTTGGAAGACATAAGCAGCAATGATTTTTTGTAATTTAGAACTAGTCAATCTGAATTGAATTCCCTTATTGTGTAGGGGCAAAGGATTGCAGTATTGATAATTTAAGTCTTCATAGGCTATAAAATGTTAAGAGTGTTCTACAGTTCTCTGAGCTGTTTCATTATTGATACTTTCTATTATCATTCTAATTTCTATAAATTTCTATTTGAAATTAATATTACATGAAGCAATTAATTTTACAGGAACTATTTCTGTCAATGTTTTCACTTTTCGGATATTCATTTAGAATTACTCACTGAAGTTCCTACATGAGCTTTCCTCTCTGTAAACATTTTCTCTAATTTATAAGTGTCACGATAAAACAATAAAAAAGGCTATCCTCAAGTAGAAAATTTTAGGTTTGAGTATCTCATCTTCAAACTAAGAACTTTGTTTTCACTGTGGTACCATCTTGAATGATATAGTTGTGATTGGTGAGCTTAACACTAAACTCCTACTTGATTTTGATCCTGTTTGAGTGTCTATCACTTTGTGGTGTCTCAGAATTGTCAGAGAGGTCTTTGGCATCAAAGCCATGTAAAAAGAGACTGCTGGGTCTGGTTTGTATGGAAATTCCTATTTTTATTTATTTTTTATTACAACGAGGGATTTATGTCAGTAATACCGAGATCAGGCTCTGGCCCAGAGTTTTACCATTTTGTCAATAACGAAAGTGGGCATGTGGTACATTGGCAACATCTTAAATTTAAGTGTGTGTCTAACTTTCTGTACTGTCAGTGAATCTGTTGGCAGGAGCAATGAATGATACTTTAATGTACACAAGGATTAAGACCTGTAGAAACTACTGTTCAAACAACATACTTGAAACCATAATCAGCATGCTGCAATCCATTTCTAGGTACAGGGCATTTTCTCGTTCTGTTAACCAGAAACCAAGAATCCAGCAACCCAGGACAGCTGTTTTTTTATTTATTTTTTTACATCTTTCATCAGTAACAAAGCCAAGTGCATATTGCATTTCAGACTCCTTAAACAGCAGATCAAATATTTTAGATTTTAGGCACAGCACATCTCTGTAGTGTCTGTGTTGTTTTCTTTCTACCAGCAAAGCCTATATACCTGTCTACAGCAACAGGATTTATTGAAACAGTGGTGATTTTTGATTTAAGAATAGGAAGAGATGAAAGAGATTCCACTACTATGATATTTCTGAAGTGGGACAAATCCATTGCTTCATTACTGAAGCATTCACCATTTTACACAAATGCAAATATTAATTAAAATAAGTTAGGACTGAAAAAGCTAATTTCTTTGAAGTTAATTTCTCTGTTTCATACTGCATCTTACAAAACAAAAACTGAAGTTTGAGGAAGATTTGAAAGACTGGATTCTACATTCCTTAAAATATTTCAAGAACAGCTCTGCTTATCAACAGCAGTTTCCTAGGGTTTTCACTGTGTAATTGGCAACACAGCTTGGCCTACATTATACTGGTGTGATGTATATATTCATGGTATAGACTGAGTCTGAAAGTAATTGGAGTTATTTTCAAAGACATGCATTAGAAACGGCAACATCATTCTCCTCTGTAATTAGATACCTGTCTGCTTTTGTTTTGTTTGGGCTTTTTAAAACATTTCCCTAAATAATTTCATACAACAGTGTCTAAATGAATGACATTGATTTATAGCAGCAGAAGTACAAGTGTAAGATTGTGAAGCATTGAATTTCAACAAAATTCTCCTGTTTGAAAAATGATTGAAGCAGATGAATGCAGGGCACTGTATTACAATCATTGAAAGCACTAGAAATAGATGTAAATTTAAAACAGCTGATTTTACAACTCCTTTTAAAGCTCTTTCTCTTATTTATTCATTTTTTGAAGGTTATGAGGATTATGATCACATGTGCAGCTCTGCGTAACTGTCCACTGGGAGATGATGATGATTCCTTAGAGAATATGTGCAAAGTCCTGGTTAACTATCAGCTTTCTGCTCCTTTCACCCAAAAGATTTGATAACTGCTTTTTACCAGATCTTCGTTTTTTGGGTTTTTTTTTTTTTTCCATCATGGTGTCTCTACCAGCTTAAATCATTTCCTAAAATGGTCCTTTTGCTGTTCCTTGCAATCCTGTTATTGAAGGAAGATGTCACTGGGAACTTCAGGCTTTTGGTTTCTGCACAGTCCAATGAAAGAAGGGTGGTTGCACACATGCCTGGTGATATTATCATTGGAGCCCTATTCTCTGTCCACCATCAACCAACTGTTGACAAGGTTCACGAGAGGAAATGTGGAGAGGTAAGAGAGCAATATGGCATTCAGAGGGTGGAGGCAATGCTGCATACCCTTGACAGAATTAATTTGGACCCCACGTTGTTGCCAAATATAACACTAGGATGTGAAATAAGGGACTCCTGCTGGCATTCTGCTGTGGCTCTGGAGCAGAGCATTGAGTTTATAAGAGACTCTCTTATTTCCTCAGAAGAAGAGGAAGGGATGGTGCGATGTGTGGATGGATCTTCATCATCTTTCCACTCCAAGAAACCCATTGTTGGTGTCATTGGACCTGGCTCTAGCTCAGTTGCTATCCAGGTCCAGAACTTGTTGCAGCTTTTTAATATACCTCAGATTGCGTATTCTGCCACAAGCATGGACCTAAGTGACAAAACCCTGTTCAAGTATTTTATGAGAGTTGTGCCATCTGATGCACAGCAAGCACGGGCTATGGTGGACATTGTCAAGCGCTATAACTGGACCTATGTTTCTGCTGTGCATACTGAAGGTAAGAGACTTTTTTTTTTTTTTTTCAACTAAGAATGCCTTTGAACTTCCTTGGCTTAGAAAACCAAACTTCCTTGGTAAGAAAGATCTGGCCTTTCTAGTGCGAAGCAGAGGAGATCCAAACTGTGTTTTGAAAATGACTGAAACAGAGTGTTTTCTTGTTTAACATCTGGGCCACAGAGACCTAAATGCTGGGAGACCTGTGGTTCTGGCTAATATTTGAATATAATTGCCCCAGTTATCTGAGAACAGGATTATCTCTGTCCTTCCTATAAGAACCCTGTGAAACATTGTAACCGCTTCTCCCATCTGGCCCTCGGTTTTGGGAGTGGTCAGAGAGAGTCTCCGTGAATCTTCTTCATGTACCTATTCTTCCTCTGGTATCCAGAAAAATCAAAGTTATGTGCTATATACCTTTCTACTTTTCATTAAGCTGAGATAGAGATCAAAGTTTTACACAGTAGTGAGAAGAGTATATGATTAAAGAGAAGTGCTGTGGAAGTTTATCTGATTTCATTATTCCTTGTATTAACAGTGTTTAATTGGTTCATGTTGCTATAAGTGATTAGAAGCTCATATCAACTTAAGAGGAAGATTCTCTAGTTCCTTGTCTAATGGCAGTACTATTTAATAAGTCTCCTTGAATTAAGTTCTGTAGTGAATTTTAGGATCTCATCCAGTCACTTCTATTCAAATAGATAAACTATGAATAGGAGGCTCTGAAAACCATTTTGGGAAATGAGAAATGTTCCTAGGCAATTGAGTAGTGGTGAAGGTGTTGCTGAACAGCAGATGCTACTGGCTTTATTGCAACCAATAGAAAGCAGATTGTTCTTCCCACACACTGAGTATGCTTCCCTGGCAGACTTCATACTATTCAAAGCTGTTTTCGAGAGGATGCTGATCCAATGCAAGTATGTAGAGATCTCTTTCCTCCTACAGATATGTAGAGAACTTGTTCTGCAATATTAAAAAAAATCAAAACCAATCCCGAGTCTTGTTAGAACCTACATGCAGGTTTTTGAAAATACTTCTTCCCATCTTGATAATGAAGGTTTGTAAATAGCTGTAGCTTCTTATATGTGGATGCATGAATATATTAGCAGTTTAATGTAACAGTGTACTGTTACCTACTTCATATCAGGTAGTGCTAACCAATGCCTTTGGCATGGCTTGTGGGCAGCCTTTCCTACACAAATTTATATATGAATAGCATCATGGTTAAAAATGATGCTACTGATGTACCACATATGTCTTGACTATTTTTTTATGACTTCTCTAACTTGTGCTTTGAAAAGCATTTTCATCTCTGCTTTCTGTGAGGAGATGGTTTTGCAGTCAATGTAAAAATGGTCAAGCTTAAATCAAAGTCTGAATCTGCCCAAATACTTTTGCCACTCCCTGTGGATGCTCTACTTGGAGCAGATGGTAACATATGGTATGTTAATCTTATGGCAGAGGAACTTTGAAATGTGTATTGGAAAGAAGGGACCAGGAACAAGGGACCAGGAACAAGGATTAAAGGTGGAAATATCTGCTATGGGTAAGGCAAATGTAGTAGATGATGGAGAAGTTGAACATCAAAGAAGAGTAATTGATGAATGAAATATCTAGTGTGCTTACTATTGTCATGGATGGGATGGATTACACTTGAAGTTAATACACAGGACCTCATATTATTGCTATCAGATTTACAACATTATAACTTTGGATTTCAGTGAAAAAAACATTGAACTTGTGTTTTGGAGATCTCATGAGCCTATCATCTATTTTCATTGTCCAGTCAAGATGATGAGTGTGTTCTCTAGTTAAATAATATAATGCAAATGTTGTCTAAGAATAGAACAGATGGTCTTTATAATGAGATAGATACAACCTGGTCAAGGTGTTTATCCAAAAGCATGATAATATCTGTTGTTCTGGAAAGTTTCCAAATATTATGGCAGATGCTGCCCCTACCAGGAACACAAAAGTTTTTTTTTTTTTTTTTAAAAAAAAACAATTAGAAAAGAAAACAAACAACCAATTCTTAGGTGTGTACTAAGGTGAGAGAATGCAGAAAAACAAGCAAAAGAATAATTATTCTGTTGTTATAGGATACTATCTAATTACCTTCTCTAGATGGAAGGAGGGCTAAAAATGATCCCTCTGCTTAGTTTTGACTTTTTTTTCTTTTTTTTTTTTATAGCCATTATCATCTCAGCAAAATATCTGCTTACTTGTAAACACTCTGAATACTGCCCATTCATTTCGTGGTCTACATACATATTAACTAAAAATATGAAAACAAAACAAAAACACATTGAACTCTGCTCCTTGTATTTTTATATACTTAAGATAAAGGCCTGTAGTAATTCTGACCATCTACATCTAGTATCTTCAGGTAATGTCTGTGTATTAGCTGTACTCTTTTGATATACAATCTCTGGTCCTTGGAAAGGATTTCCAAGCAGAAGAAGGATCCTCTCTTTTAAAGCTAGGCTTGGAGATAAAAAGCGAGAGAGAAAGCTAAGTGTTTATTTCATTATTTTGGTAGTTTTAGGGCTCTTTTTGGTCTAGCATAAGAAAAGCCTGGAGTAAGTGAATATCTTTAATGCTTTCCTGTTTGGATCTTCCTTCTGGTACTTACAAATCTTCTGTGTTTTTAGCGCATTAATATTTTGGGTTGCTTTGTTATTAAATACTGATTCAAGACCTTCACACACAAAAATTGACAGGTTGTCATGATCTTTCTTATTTTGACATTTAACTTTAATGGTTTACCTAGGTGTGCAAGTAACCCTTCAAAGCAGCTTTTTCCCTAAGAATGGAAAGGTAGCAAAATTGCTGTCAGTGAAACTCTTGTAATTTAAGGGAGGAATTTTCTGCAATCTGTTTAACAGGAAACATGAGCAACAGATGAAGGAGATTTCTCACCAAGAAATGTCATTTCCACTTAGTGTAATATATTTCACATGCCAACCAGAAAGCTTTGCAAGTTCTAGATAGTAACTCCCCATCCTTGGCTTTGCCTGGGATGACACACAGAGGAATGGCTGCTGCTCTCAGCATCTTCCCTGATTTTCCAACTCTTTGCAATTTGTGTAGTTACACTCTGAACTCATCTGTCTTTAAAATAAACCTTCTTCACCGGTATTCTCCAGAGGTATGGGTTCTGGGATCAAGGTCCTATTGGGCCCTCCCCAGCAAGAGATCTCTCTTCTCCAATCACTTTCCTATTAATGGTGTAGAACATTTTTCTGAGGCATAGGAGTCTGGCAATGATTAGCCCCCAGGCATAGTTCCCCCATTTCTCAGAGCATATTAGGTCCTTTTTAGTCCAAACATTTACGGTCCAGGCTATGCAGTTGAAGCACCTTTGGAGTTTTGCCTCAACTTTCTCTTGTTTCACTGCTTGGCACCGTGGGAGATCAGAAATGATTGAGAAAACTGGGAAGAAGTTGGCTGGCTACCACCAAAGACAAAGCACTGTCTCTTTATCCCATTTCACATCTGAAAGCATTCCCTAGTCTTCTCACAAGATCAGGAAAATATATAGTTTTCTCATCTCTTAGCCTTTCTATTCAAGGTTTCATTGAAAGTCCACTTGAATTTAACACTCCCCTGTTGACCAAGGTGATATTTGGATCCGGCCATTCTACTCAGAAACAAGGTTAGTCTCTGACAATCTGTCTTTTTTTTTTTTTTTGGCGGGGGGAGCCAAGTGAATTAATAATTTCAAAAAGCAACTTTTTTTTTTCACCTTTGAGAACCATTTAACCATTTATTTAGCCACTCTGAATAGAGTGAAGAGGTGGTGTATGCTGAAAAAAAGAGGTGCAATAAAGGGGAAACACAACAGAAAACACACATTTATTGGGGGTGGCGAGGGATAAATTTCACCCTTAAAGGTGTGACATACTTTTGAGCACAGCTTTAAGAAAGAAATCTCTTAGCACTTTCTTTAGAGATCTCTGCAGGTAAGCATCAGATAAAACTCATCATTAGGCCCTTGCTGCTTAATACCACTTTGCTCCATTTAAATTTATCATAAGTGCATATAAAGAGGTGATTCATCTTCATTTCCTGAGGACATGCCCAGTCAAGCATAGCTGAGTAGCAGAGAATCCAGAGAAGTTTTTTTTTTTTTTCTTTCTCTCTCTCTCTGTAGATAAGAGTTATTTCATATTTCCTTTCATATTTGTTCAGATGTGCCTGGTTACAAGACTATTTTTGCCAGCATTCCGTGCTACCAAATGAAGAGCAAAATGAAACTTAGTCATACTCTATGAGAAAAGGATGAAGGAATCAACAAAAGAACAGCAACAATTTGACCTTAAACCTGCTGCTTGGAACAAACTGTGCTTATATGATGCTATGGAAATTTTCTTTCAAATTACATTTTTTTTTCCTTTAGTTTCAAGCAATGGCATATTCGGTAATAGTGTTTGTTTTCTAGAACAGAAAATAATGTTTGAGGATTAGATTCCCTGGATTTTTTAAACTGAGGTATTGTTTTTGTGCTTTGTCTGTAGGAAAAAAAGTCTTAGAAGTGATGAACTGAGAGCGGTTATTAGTATTCCATGAACATGTTTTCATTCTCAATTAAACATTTTTTTTTCACATAAACCTCTCTCTGGAAAAAGGATAATCTGAAAACTGGACAATATTGTTTTTAACTAATTTCCTTTCATCGTTTCACCAAAAGAATTACTTGTTTATTAATTTTTGAAATTACTTTTATGTTGTGTTTTTCAATACTTTTGCAAGTATTTGTTTAAAACAAATATTGAGATCAGGATGATCACAATTTGTTATTTTCCCAATGGCATTTAATCTTTTAGCAAAAATAAGAAAAGCATACCTCCCATTACCTAAAAGAAAATATGGGAAATGTTTCCTACTCTGTTTTATTATATGTTAATTTAATGATTTTTTTTAGGCATGCTTGTTTTTTGATTTTTTTTAATGGGTTTATAGTGGCAAATTACAAATATTTATTCTAGCACCACAATATATATTCTTCTAGCACCACATAATTTCACAATTATGAAAAATGAGCAAATGCTATCATTCCTCTGGGAAACTGAGATAGGAAAGTGAAGTAGCATAAAGTTACAGCTTCCTTTGTTTTGAGCTGACCGACTAACTGGACAGACCTTTAGCACTGCTGACAGATTGGCCAGGCCAGACGTGACCACTGTAAAATATCTCGACATAAAAACACCCAGTAAAGTGTATGCTCTGGAGTGTAATGAGGGTGAAGATTATTGGGAGAAATACCATGACTCAGCAAAGGCAAGATGGTTCAAGATACTTATTGCTCTGAATTTGACAATGATAGAAGGTGGATTTAGGAAAAAAAGAAAAAAGAAAAAAAAAAGCAAGCATCTGTTCAGAATATCATTTTGCATTTGCTTAAGGGCTAAATGTTTTGGTTTTTTTCCCTCGCACTCAGGTTGTACTGCTCCTCAGTGAAAGTAATGGTGTCACAAAACTTGCTTTCATTGAGAGCGAACAGCAGGAGTTCAACATTCTCTAGCTTATCCTGAAATTTATCTTTTGCTGTAAGACTGGAAATGGTACAGTTCTCTCGTTGCCATAGCCAGGGTGTCCCCTCCAGTCAGGCAGGGATCTACCAAGTCGCTTTGAACATAGAGCTCATGAACTTTCACAAAGTAAGTGCTTTGGAAACCTTCCAAGAGACAAAGTTATGCTCAACAGGGCCTACTTGGTCAAATCATTTTTATAACAGGTAGTGTCCTTAATACATGCTGTCAGATACATCACAGGGAGAGACATTGGTTCACTTCCCTATATCTTCCATTGATCTTTTGTCTCTGAGAACAAATGAATGCATGGAGCAGACCTGCTCAGAAAATAGACATTCTGTACAATAAAAATACAATATTTCTGAAATATTTTTCCAGTCCAAGTCAAAATGAAAAGCCAAAATGACACCACTATTTTTAGCAAAATGAAGCTCTGATAAGAGTCAGAAGTCAGTCAAAATAGTTTGCTGGTGTTGTGGTTATATTGAAATTGTTAATAAAGCAAAATGCAAACTCATCATTTAAAAAAGTGTCTATATATATATATATTTGACAATTGTTAGATTTCTTCCACAGTTTTGGTCACAGACATTTTCCTCAATGAAAACTTGGAGGATTTTCCCCTCGGTGATTTATTTGGGCATGTCTTCTATGCCACCAATCCTCTACATAAATATTTTTGGATGAAAGCTATCACATGAATCCAGTATGTAAGAAGGGATAGACAAACCAGGCCCCAGTTAGTCATTATTTCTACTCATTTCTGATATTTTTACATCTGCTCTATTACTCTTTCTTTTTTTTGAAAACGCAGATTTTCTCTGTAATGCATATTAACTAGTCGCAGGAAGTTTAGACCACAGATCTCTGAATCTCATTTTTCTCCCCCAAATTTGAAGGTTGCATGTACTGAAGTCACTTCAGTATATTTACAAACCAAACGTTATTGCCTATCCCTTGATATGGATTCTGCTATAGAGGTTTCGGGATAAATTAGGGCTCTGTTGTAATGGGAGACAGGAAATAGAGGGGAGAGCGAGAGACAGGAAAATGTCTATTCGACATCGCTGGAGAAACTGAGATGACAACACAGTTTTACAGAGAGCTTGTTTAAGTCCTCAGATATGGAAAGACTTTACACAACACCAGAATTTAATTCGCTGCATAAACAAGTAAATGGAACGTGCACTTGACAGTGTATTTATGCATCAAATACTATCACTGATCGTTCAATAGTGCTGGAGTTGGATTAGTGTTACTTCAAAATTGGAGTTATAGGTAAGGAGATGGATAGATATTATTTGCAAGAGATAACTTTTGATTTATCTGAGAGCTGAGAGAGGCAAAAGGCTTGTGCTGGATCTTTTTAAACTTTTCAGCCTCCTCCAAGGCAGTGCTGGCTAGCTGATATTCAAATCATGCAGGAGACAGTGATCTTGGAGGTGAACCAAAAATTAGAGACTTGGCTTTAATTTAATTTAGAAACCATTGGACAGGGAATAACATTGCATCCATCTTGCTAAAAACTGATTGCAGACTCCTCATGATGCAAAGACATGGAATTCTGTAATGCATCACATTATATAATAGGTGCATATATATACATTAAGTGACTGGGAAGGCTATTAGCACAACAATTAAAATCTAGTGTTGCAATAGAATAGAGAAAATCCCTTTCACACCCTTGTTTCTAACCTAAAATGGTTGTCACTCTGAATATGGTAAAAAAAAGAAAGGCAAAAACACACAGTGAAGTTTTCCCCTGACTTACCATTTGATTTCTCTGGAATAGTCTGGCATCATTTATAACCAACTAGATGCATGATGCAGATGGTATATGTGGAAGCCTCTATGCACATGCAGAAGGTGGTATACACGTGTGGGTATGTGAAGTCTCTGTATTATTACATAACATTACATAGGTCCATTGTATCTGGAATGGATACTGCTGGGAGTGCCATATGTGAATGCTGGACAAACTGGAAAGATCATAGTTAGGGAGGCTGGTAAATCAGCTCACCAAATGAATCCCATGGCCCAAACCTAACCTAGACAAGGAAAATTATTTGTTCTTAAATTATCTGTTATGATCTAATCAAAAGTTTCTCATTAAAATGCCTCCCCCCTTCTAGACTTGAATTTGTTTTTCCTTATTCTGCCAGAGATGGAGCTCTAATAACTTCCTATAAGATGCTGGAGGAACAAGGAGGAACAGCTCCCTAAAACAATGAGCAGAAGTGTCCCTAGGAGAAGGGTGAAAAATTGTAGGAGATAAATCTGTTTGACATCTAGGAAATCACTTAAATGCCACAATTTCCTATGAACAGCACAGTTCAGCAGTCTTGCATCGGTCCAGCTTCTATATCTTTCCTTCTCTGTTTTTAACGAGGGGATTCTCAGAGGGTACCTACTAGTTGAGAAGTGTGATAGCATGCTGCTAAACCATGAAGAACTGGAGCTACCGTGTGTACAGATAATGAGCTGAGCCAGGGCCCATGAAGTATAAGATCCAATTTAGAGGCAAGTTGAAGGTAAATTAGGGGATGACTTTATCTCAGTGTCCAGAGCAACTTCATGCTATTTCACAAGATCCAGCTGACAGCTCATTGTATTTGTTAACTAACAGCCTGGGCTGAACACGAAGCAACAACTCTGTCTTTCCTAGTCCTTGTGTAGCTTAATCTTCTGTTATAGCTTCTTTTCTCAGAAGCAGCATTAAGATAGATAGATAGATAGATAGACAGACAGACAGACAGACAGACAAACTGATTCAGAATTGCAGAATCAGCAAATATGTTCACTTTTTTCCTGAGCTGACATCACAGGAATCTATTCTCCTTTTAGGGGACTTCTAATACTTCACTTCTTCAACTTGCTGTCAGGCAGATTTTTTTTCCCCATAAATTGGCATGCAAGCTGTGGTGCTAATTGTACTAGCTAATCAATAATTTGTGGTCCATAAATATGTATTGTAACACAACTTTTCCTTTTTTGTCTATCTGCTTCCAGATAACTGTAATAACTCATATACCCTTCTGGATTTCTTATTTACCATTTCTGTTTTTTTTTTTTTCTCTCTTCCTGCTATTTTTTCTGTCTTTTTCCATCTGCAAAGATAATGGTGGATAGGCTTCATCTTGACCTTCTATCTGCCCCATATCTGTCCTATCTGTCTGAATGATTTAATGTGGATAATTACATGAATAAGAATGAACTGATTTATAAATGTGTAAAATTTACATTTTATGTGATCATGATTATCAACCAAAATGACTACCCGAATGGAGGCTATTTATTATTGCACTTTTTTTTACAGTTAATTCACCTGGAGAATCCTTACTTAGTTCAGATGCTTTCTAGAGTTCTTTTTTTTTAAAGTTCAGATACTATTTAAAAATGTGATACTAGCTAAATGTAGTCTTCAGCAGTTCTATATTTGTTTTGTCTCAATGACCTGAGTATCACAGATGTTGAATTTGCAAATCTGTCACTTAGTGAAAAACAGCATATTTTTCAGTTTCAAGCAAAGTCTTGAAAGGGAAAGACAAGTAGAATTTCTTGCTTGTTTCACCTTCAAGTTTTTAATAATTTTCATACCAAAGTTTGTCCTCAATTACTCTAGAATAAGTAATTGGTTTAAATACCTGTTGTACTGAAAGAACATCAAACTATGTCACATCCAGACTTGTCTCAACCCTGGTCTGTCTGTAAGCAAGTCTAGAAAACATGGAACATGCTGACATCCACACTCCTGTGGATGTTTCCATGGTCACAAGGAAGTATTGGAGATGACTTATTGCTTCCCTGAACAGGCAACATAGATGCATTCTAAATAAAAGTGTATCTAGGCACAGAAATGAAAGAAAGAAGTTTGGAAAGGGATCTTATGCCTTCTGTTGATGAAGGAGAAGCAGTGTAGATCAGCTCTTTTCTTATTTCTGTGCTGGCTTTGCAGTTCTGGGAAGAAAGTAATGATCCAGGAAGCAAAATAAGTAAAATGATGTAGGTTTTGCTCATTTGCTTTTTGGAGGAGAACAGAAGTTCCAGTTGTAGTTGATGGGCATGAAGTTCTTTCATCTTTGATTCTTCACCACGTGAAAATATGTGATTCAAAACCTGTTCACTTCAACAGAAGCTTTTAAAAAGACTAAGAAATGCTCCCAAAATGAGAAGAATAAGTGTATAATATTTGTTCAATATCTTATTTATCTGCTTGTATATTTCCAAACATAATAAAATATATAGAACGGGTTTCTCGGTCTTACTTCTAACGGTACTGTGAGATATGGAGAAGTTATCTTGCTCACTTTCATCCATATACAAAAGATAAGCAATTTATTCTGATGTATTTCCTTCCCTAAAGGGAAACTACAATGGCTTAATTCAAATTTAGGGGTCTATCTAAATGCTGATGTTGGATCAAACTTTCTTATCTCTGACTAGGATCTCTCCCTTGAAAGCTCACTGTACAGAGGTATTTAGATACTTCTTTCTCGGCACCTCCATGCTTTCTGAAATCAAAGGGAAATGTAGATGTTTTATGTCTTACTAGATATGGGCCTGGAGGTTTTGCTCAGTCAGATAAAAATAGTGTGTAGAACTGATTTTCATTGCTAATAGTAGAATCTAGAATGGCCTACTGTAGAGCCATTTATGCATATATAAAACATACATGTAAGCATGCCTACCTAACTCAAATCTGGTAGAGCATGCATTCAAAGATCTCAGCCATATGTGGATTTTGTACAACAATTTGACTTGTTCAACGAGCAAGATAGGCTGGGAATATATGTCCTTCTGGAAAACTACAGAAGATTCAGCCAAAGAGTGTATGCTTTGCAGTCATGACAACATATTGGTACACAGTTTTTTTGAAAAAGTGAAAGTAATTTGGCCTGTCGATTTACCAGTTTCTCTTTTCTTCTTCGATTCCCTTTCAATAGACTCT
Source organism: Tinamus guttatus (assembly GCF_000705375.1). Next base: position 66,321 of record NW_010590064.1, read on the forward strand.
TCAGTTCTGCGATCTTCCTCCTCCTTCCTCTTTCTCTGGCCTTTTGCCTATTAACCAGAACTGAATCATCCAGGCTAGCATAGTCCTTTTCTTCTTCTACTCTCAAGCTGACTTTATCACAGCTCTATGCATTATTCATGTGTTTTCAATGAACAGTTTATACAGACAAATTCTGTGAGACGTTCACAAGCTCTTCAGGCAGGGCTAGACTGTGACTTTAAGCACCATGCTGGGAGGAGTGATATATAAATGGTGCTGACCCAGGAGGCAAGGTGCCGGGAAGCCTCTGAGTCATGCACTGTCTTCTACAGGCCATGTACTACACTGCTGGGTGAATGATGAAGTCTCTCAGGCCATGTAAATGGAGTGTGTATCACGCTAAGCCAAGCTGTAGGGGAGGACTGTTACCTTTGGTTAGTTTCTGTCTCTGCAGATTGAAGACATAGTATTGTCTTTTATTTGAGATCAGTTCAACAACTCTGATCAATGAGTGGGAGACAATTTTAGCGACAACTTAGACTGTAAAGCACTAGATTTTGTTTTTTTGCCTGAAGATATTGGTATGGGAAGAAGGACAATCCTGTGTCTACAGGAGCAGGGAATTTGGGATGGTAGACCTAGAAGTGTGAGACCCCATTCTGTGCTCTCCTGGACTACCTATGTTGCCCTGTTGAAGCAGGAGGGCACAGCCAATGCTGTGTGATGGAGAGACTGCTCAGACACCTCGTGGCACCAGCATGTACCACGGAGGTGCTTTGCTTGAGCTAGTCAGTGCACTAAGCGCATCATGAAAAATGACACTGCTGATTTGGGGACCTCTGCTAGCGTCTCAGGACAACTAGCTTGACCACAGTTACTCTGGGCATGCCTGTAGCCCCTTCCTCAGCATGCCATGGACCTGCCTCCAACCAGCTGCTGGTGGGGCTTCTAAATGATTTTGCAATGGTCCAACATTTTTTTAGGATGAGGACTGGCACACATTGATGTCTTTGAATCATTCCCTGCAGACACTCACATTTTAAATATTTGATGGGAGTTTTGTGTGAGTCAGTGCCTGGAGAGTAAGGGACATTTAGCTACCAGTAATACAGGCCAGAGAAGCCCATGGATTTTGTGTACATGTTCTGTTACCAACAACACAGGTTTGTGGACTGCACATAGAGAAACTATTAGATATTTTTTTTCTCTGAAATATTAACAAGAAAAGGTACATTGATTGACAAGCTTTTCATAGGAAGGCAGGCATACAGTGGACACCAGAAGTCTAGAAAACTGAGAACTTGAAAACTGATTCCTATTTCTCTCCTACATATAAGCTTTTCACTGATTTTGTTTTTTTCTCCTCTTGAACAGTTGGTAGAGTGGGTGTTACATCCAACACCTCCGTGTGACAAATCTCAGCCTACAAAATACTGCCATGTTACATTTCATTAACCATATGGGACCTAATTATGCTGCCAGTTAAAATACAGGTGTGACTTCCAGAAGATTTAGTTGTTATATGGGCCTAGGCCCTTTAGAACCCTACAGTACATTTACCTACATAAATCAGGGAGCTGATTTGACATTTGCAGCCTGCATTGCCATATCGAGATGTACTGAGACTAAGCTTTAATACATAACCGAAATTAAAAGTTTCTATCTAGATGGACTTGAGAAACAAGATGGAAATTTTGATGGCATGGATGGCATGGTGTGTCAGTGTGCAGATGGGGGAAAGATAAATGAAAGAAATTGTCAAGATCTTTCCAAAAAGCAGTAGTTCCACATTTTGCAGTGGGTCTGTCAAACCCATAAATAAAACCAGCCTGAGTCCTTCAAGCAATGGAGCATTGCCATCCTCTGTCTACGGAAAATATGGAACACCACTGCAGAGATCTGGCAGTGCCGTCCTCCCACTGCCTCTCTCACTGTGATGTACGTTCCAAGATCTATACAATATCTAGGCTATACAGCCCCACTCACAACAGCAGAGTATTTTATCAGGTGGCTGCAGAAGGGCAGGAGTGAACCCTGGTCAGATTGGATGTGGGTACAAGCTGGGAGGAATCAGAATATCAAAAGCATAAAGAGCAAAAAGCAAAAGAATAAAGGGAGTATCAGGGGTTAAGAGAAACAAAGAGCAGAAAAGCAGTGATGCTGAAGAACTGCTTTGCTGTGTGGTGCTGGTGTAAATATTGGATCTGAGCATTTAGTACACCCTATCTCCTATTCAGACCATGTCCTCTACAGGCCCTGGCATGCTTCACAAATGAAATGTCATTTTGCTGACAGGTAACCCAGGGACTGAGAACTGACGTGCTTTGCTAGAAGCCAACGGTTCACGTATCTTGGTTTCCAGACCTCCACTGTGTCTCCTGTGCTGGGCTTTCTTCCATGGTTATGGTCATAACCATTGCCATGTGGAATGGGTCACACATTGTGGGGGTCAATTCTGGGGGAAGGACACAGTTCTAATGTTGTTCTTCGTGTCATAATTGAGAATGGAGGTACAAGAATGGTGTTCTTATGAGACTAGATGTTGCCTCAGAGATAGTACAAATGAGGGCAAAAGCAAACTTATTGAACACAGCAGTAACTCAAAACTGTGTTTCCATTTATAAACAGCTGATTTTTCCTAAATATATTGAGTAGAATTGATTGAATTTTGCCTTGCATAATGGCTCTTCAAGTCAATCATGTTAATAAGTTCCCCTAGGATGAGGACTCTCTCCTGCCAGATGAATATGATGGTTTATATGATCCTGGTGGAGGTACTTCTAACTTCTTTATATAAACAAAAATGAGCAATTCAGATTAGTAAAGGAGTTTGTAAAAAAACTCCTTAACTAGAACTAAGTCAACATTTGAGAGATTGCTTTTTGTGTGTTCTCTGGGCTGTTATGGAAAAATATTTTTAACATGCTTTTTATTTCATTTTTCTCTGTTAAAAAGAAAGATTATCATGGAAGGATTTTTTTCTGAAAATGAAAATTACTTTTTAAAATGGGAAAATGAGGGCTTGTACATTGTGTTTTTGTGTGTTTTTTTTTTCTTTTGAAGAGTTTGTTATAGTTGTATTACTTATACGTTATGTAGGTTTATGATTGGTGCATGTATCTGTGTTATTATAGAATCATTTAGAAACAGAAAACACATTCCCCCCACCACATCCCCCTCAGACAGCTGCAGATTAGATTTATGAAGATAAAATTAAGATTTCAGATGCCCAAGAGTTATTTTTCTGACCTCTAACAATAGTGACAGTGGCCTTTGCAGTGAAACTATCTTGCTTATCTACATGGATATCTGAGGAGATGCTCTAACTTCGAATATCAGCATTTTGCCTGAAATGTGAAGTTCTCTGAGAGAACGTATGGTATTGTTAAAGTTGACTGCTTTTGGTTTAAGTATAATCTAACAAGTTTTTGGATCAATGTACCATGGTAATGATATATCTCACAGAATCATAAGATTATGAATATTTTATGTTTATGGTCCCTTTTGAAATCTTTTCATCTATAAAATGTTGCATTGTGTTAAAGTCCACAGTAAAGTTTTAGACTTAATATAACAACAACAATGTTGGTTACTGATTGCTTACTAACTATATATTAGCCAGATGCTTAATACTTTTTTATGTAAAGCCAATATTGGCACACAGTATCTTATTTTGCATTTCTATGGCAAGTAACATTAACGTACATGTATGTTAGCTGGTGCCCCTAAGTGTTGCTATAAATAATTTATAAAATTAATCTTCCATTCCCAAATAGTAATATGTGAAATCTGGGCTTGCTTTATCATTACAACCTGTGAGAACTATTTTTTCACACTTTCAGTTGTTTTATTTCTTTAGTTCAGAGAGTACAATAGAATTGGAGAAAAAGAGTGGCAGTTTCAATCCATCACCCAGCATGCAGGGTTCTGGTTCAGAGAGTGCTCTGAACCTTTTGCCATTTTATGCCATACAGTTCAAGTATCTGAGAGGCAACAAATCAGAAAATACCCTTTCCTAATCAACAATAGACTGCTAAATGCGTGTTTGACAAGTTTTTAATATTATGAGACAGAACAATATGGATGAAAAAAATGACTACTTGCATTAATTGCAGGTTTCCTCAAGGACTCTTACAATTCATGGTGATCAGTATATTCATTTCCTCACCTGCAATACTTTTCTCTGAGCAAATCTCCCTGACTCCTGAGGCATAAATAGCTATATTATTAATAGCTGATTAACATTTGAAGGTTTATTTTATTATTATTTATTTTATTTTATTCTATTCTATTCTATTCTATTCTATTCTATTCTATTCTATTCTATTCTATTCTATTTGTTATTATTAGAACCACCATGTCTAGAAAATGCTGGTTCTATATATTTGGGTTGTTGATCTGAAAAATGGTACCTCTAAGACACTGATAATTCAAAATTGCATCTGAAAATTATAAATACCCAGAAGCATTTTGGAAATTGTTCCAAACCACTTTTTTCAGATTCTGGTGTCAAGACCTTTTATTCTTCATGTATTTTAGGAATAATTCTAGTATTTTTGAATAATTCCCTTTTGTCAAACTCCTTTTTGTTCAAAAAGAAGAAAGAAAGAAAGAAAGAAAGAAAGAAAGAAAGAAAGAAAGAAAGAAAGAAAGAAAGAAAGAAAGAAAGAAAGAAAGAAAGAAAGA
>NW_010590064.1:71004-81958 GCF_000705375.1 Tinamus guttatus
AGGGAAGGGAAGGGAAGGAAAGGAAAGGAAAGGAAAGGAAAGGAAAGGAAAGGAAAGGAAAGGAAAGGAAAGGAAAGGAAAGGAAAGGAAAGGAAAGGAAAGGAAAGGAAAGGAAAGGAAAGGAAAGGAAAGGAAAGGAAAGGAAAGGAAAGGAAAGGAAAGGAAAGGAAAGGAAAGGAAAGGAAAGGAAAGGAAAGGAAAGGAAAGGAAAGGAAAGGAAAGGAAAAAAGAAAAAAGGAAAGGAAAGGAAAGGAAAGGAAAGGAAAGGAAAGGAAAGGAAAGGAAAAAGAAAGGAAAAAGAAAGGAAAAAAGGAAAGAGGAAGAAACTGAGCTTAAGCACCACACCTCCTGCTAACTCCCTCCCTTCTTCTCTTCCGGGCCATTGCAAAGAGTCTTCTGCAAGGCAAATCTGCTGACCTAGTGAGCATCAGACCTCTACAGTGAGTGAAAGCTAATCCATGCCACTTGTCATATCCCTTGTCCAGGGTTTTGTTGAGCACAGGCTTTCTGTGAACATATAACATCAACATCCTGTGAGTTCTACAGATATCATGATTCTGAATTTTCAGTTGTTACACCTGAAAAATATGAATCTGCTTGTTCTTGAAAAGCTGGAACATTTTGATCATGTCACACTTGCTTTTGAATAGTTCATGACTCATACTAAGTTTCCAACTACACCTGGACATTATCTGGGATAGCTCTAGTCATCGCAAGCTAAAACTATTCCATGGAGTATTCCAGTACCACAGAGAATCATGTAGCTTTATTGAGAAATATTTTCTGGCATTGTTTAATACACTAGTAGAAATATCATGTTTGTTTCCTAACATATATCTTAACTTGCAGGAAGATATTAAAGAAAACACAAATGCAAGTGAAAACATAGACACTCGAATCTTTGTATAGTCTTGTTCATTTAACAAGGATCTTAATTCCACTGTTGCTCCCTACAGTTTGTCAAGATATGTAACAGTTGAACATGTCTTACCATTAAATGTGTTTTAGTTTACTGGAATGAATAATAAGACAGTAAAAGAAGAGCTAGCTCTGTAGCTCTGTGCTCATTCAATTTTAATTAAAAGAATATATTTTATATAAGCTTTTTTATTATTATTAACTGAAAGGGATTTAATCGGAAAAGAATAGATATTTGAGAAATTAAGAAAGATAATGAACTAAATAAATTGAATTATGAAGGCTCAGAATGTCAAATGAAAAAAGGCTGAGCATTCTTTTAAGGCAAAGATAGTTTTCTTATCTTATTTCTTATCCCAGTTAAGTAGATCCACAGGCTAGGATCCACTGATAATGGATTTTCCCATTGGGAATGGAAGGAAAGCCTGCAAAATCCCTCAGAAAGTATATTAAGATTTCAAAATAGGAACAAATTGGAAATCAAACTGCAAAAGTCAAACTGGGCCATATCTCACAAAATAAATTAAAACCAATAACTAAAGGTTCTACTAAGGCTTTATACAAAGTTATGAAGAACAAGAACAGTCTGAGTCAACCCTAAAGGTGAATCAGTCTGGGCCCCATACCAAAACACGTATTTCTTGGCATAGAAGTGGCTATAGTTGGCACAAATGACTCTATTTTCCTTTAGTTCAAGCAGCTAACTAAATTATCCCAGAGATCCTATGCACTCAGTGGACAGCATGATCTCCAAGGGGTGATTCAATCATTCATTTTAGTTAACCTCTTCATTAATGATGTTGGATGGCAGCCTTTCTAAGTCAGGTACTTTAGATAAGTCTTTAAAATTACATGTGCTGAATAAGGCCTTATTCATAAAGATGACTGTTGTGAAATATGAAGGCAAAAGCAAGCTGGTTGACAGAAAAGAGGAAATGCAAGTGAAAATTACAACTCAATAGGAAGAGCTCTGGTATCCTAGTCAAATTAAAAGGGAGTGCTGGGTGATTGCTGCACCAGAAGATCTAGAATAGTAATCCATGAAATCATAAACTTGGCAGCAAGGTATTTCTTAGGGGGTCTGAAAAAGAATCCTTTTGAGGGAGTTTTGAAAAAAATATCATTGTTTCAGGACTGGTCACAGAGCAAACACCTGGATATGCTTTAACTCGTGTTTGCGTGGCTGAAATGGTTCCATTAAACCACACAGCTGGTATGTTTTATGTACTCTGCAGCTCTGTGTATTACCATCTCTTTAAAACAAAGTTTGCAGGAAAGGATACAGAAGTAAACGTAACATCATAATTATTTTCATAGGATTCTTGATAGTTTTTCTTTTTTCTTTTTTTTTTCATAGAGATATGGATGAAATGCAATGCAATCTGGGCTTTCTCTTTCTTGGCTTGTTAAGTAGTGATGGTGCTACAGAACAAATTAGGGTAAGAATTTACCTTCACTAGCACTTGGAAAATGACAAGATAAAATTGTGAGGTGGACAGGAAAGTGCCCAGGCCAAAAGAGAAGGTATCACCCTGCATGATGTTCTCAAGGGAATTCTTCAATGATCAATATTGGAACTAATTTCATGAATTGCTTTTTTTTTCTTTTAATAATGGAAGCATAGTGAAATTAATCTGCAACATTTTCTGTTGAAGGCAATTTGTTAACAAATTACAAAGAGAATAAAAATACTGTACAAAAAATATATAGTTTTGGAGACCAGGCTAACCGAAATTGAACAGGACATTTACGATGAGCGGGAAATTCTTTGTCTCCCTCTTCAAGTATCTAACCTAAATAGTCTGGTCTTGCATAGTCATTCAAGGCTTCTTCTCTAAGTCAGGAAAGGGCTGGTTAGCACTTTGACAGTAAAGAGAGGTGGAACTAACATCAGCAAAAAACATTGTTTACCCCTCCTCAAAGTGCTGCTACACTGTGGTGATATAATTAATGGGAAATATAATTAGTTCATTGTATGGTGGCCCACACAGCTGCCACTCTCATAGCTGAGCTCTCACTTCATGGACTGGATGTGGCACATATCCTCCTTGAGCGTGTCTGGCTTTGCAGTACTCGGAGCCAATAGTCACTGTCACGTGATGGCAGAGCAAAGTTCTTCACACCGACATGTGAGTCTGCTCATTCTCCTGGAACTGCTCCATCTCTGCCTCTGCCCGGCTACTAGATTGGAGGGACCTATTGGGATGACTGGCCTATCTTTTAGGGCTAAAGTTGGGGCGTTCCAAACAACCGTGATTGCACCAAGCTCCTTCCAGAACAAACTTTGTAATGCGAATGTCTCATACATTCCCCTGTGACACTCTTTGGGTTTGATGAGTATGGACAGGCTGCTTGTACAAACTCAAGCTGGAAAAGGAGCCTTGATTAATTACAAAGTTCAATAAACCACCAATTTTGATACCTACCAAGAAAGAATCAAGGCTTTAGGGTTTTCCGGAGCTCTCTGAAAGTGATCCCTGTTGTTACGTGTGGACCTGGAAGCAAGTAAACTCTTGTCATGCATGGACAGGATCTTTTCTTTCCTTACCAATTAATGTACATTTCTCTGATAGCATGTAAGTTTAGTGTTTGGGAAGAGAGAGTGGGAGAAAAGAGCAATCTATATAATGAAAACATGAAAAAAATTAAAAATAATATTGAAGCAATATTTCCAAGTAAAATAGAGGGTTGTTTGTCCTACTGTACAGGATTCTACTAAATCATCTTCTAAATATCATAGACTAATAGTCACTGATATATGGGGAAGAGAGAATCAAGGTGGGCACAGCTGTGGGAAGCGCTATCTGCACAACCTGAAGAGCCTGTCATGAAGCAGGAGCCCAGAAAAGTTGTCCTTGTTTAGTGGAGCAAAACAAAGTCTGAAGAAGAACACCTATTGTAGTTAAATGCATCAGACAGGATGGTAATGGTAGCTCGAAGAAAAATAATTAAGTATAGGTTGAGGGATAGAAAGATTTTCAGCTCTCAGGTGAATGTAACTGCAAAATAGCTTTGCAGTAGATAAACTTTGTGTCCAGATTGTAGCTCCTTTTGAGATGAATTTTAATAAGCTTATGGAAGGATGTTCATGTTTCAGTGTAAGGTGCTGGAGTAGCCTTGATAGGCTATTTATTGAGTTTACACTTGCCACGCTATGCAGCAGTTTCAGCAATGTATGCAAATGTATTTTGGAAAAAAAGAAGTGAATTGAGGCCTGTCTGAAAGCATATACCCAGAAACTTTTAAAATACCAGCCAAGAGAAGAAAATGATTATGGGAATATTGGAATGTTTAATCTTGATGAAAACAATAAGACATAATGAATTTTCAGGTTAGTTTAATTTCACTTCCCAGAAGAAACATTGGCATTAATGAATGTTGAAATGAGCAGAGCTACATGGCTACCAATCGGGGAAGAAGAACAATCTATAAACTGAGTGCAGTGCATCCTGATAAATGGAATGGGGGTTATGCAGCCCAAAGTTAAATCTACCCCATCATTCAAATAAAACTATGGTTATGCCATGTTCAAGCTAGATAAGAGGGCAAGAAAAATGGCCCATTATTCAATGAAGGTAGCTGAAGCAGAGGTAATTTCTGTGGCTTGTTGTTTATTCTCTTGTTCTTTTTTCTTTTTGAAGTCAGTGTGCAATAAAAAAGAAAACAGGATTGAATGGAATGCAATTTTGTACAGAGAGGGGGATCTAAATTAAAGGAATGATTTCACGGATTTTTTGGCTATCTAAACTACTAATTGCAAAACTGTTTCAATATAGGAATAGATTTCAATTTGAGACAAACAAAAAACAACAACAACAAAGCACCAAAGGGAAAGAATCCCTGAGGTTTATCACAGTGCTAGACGGAAGCCAGCAATTGGATGTTTTGCAGCTATCTTTATATAAAATTCACAGTACTGATGGGATCAGAGATTAGAATCCACTGGTTCAGGTTAGCACTTTACTCGCAGCTGTACTATTGTACTGTACTACTACTCTTTCCTGGGTTCTGTGGTGTTTAAGCAATTCCTCATGAACAGCTTTAATTGGAGAGCATGAAAGTGCCTCACATCACTGGGTGTTACGTTTCCTGCTCTGAGACGATCTGCTGTTCATGGAAAGTACCAAGGGAAAGGGAAGCTCACTGCTCGCTTGGGGTTGTGGTGTCTGAGGAAGGATACACTCTGCTGATGTGGCCAACTCCGGGCAAAAGTAGGTGTGACTCGGAAGCGAAGAACATCCATCTAGCAAATTCACACCCCCCTCATCTTTATGCAGGTCAAGATCTCTGTAATGTTTTATACTGACTCAATGGGTTAATGGTCAACATAAGGTTTAGTTTGGAGGCCTTTGGGTAAAATCGCTTCCTTGCATTGCAGACATCTATGTGGCTAATTCTAAGACGGCATCACAGGAGAGCCAAATGCCTAATGTTTTGTTTTGTTTTTTTTTTTTTGTTCAGTTCAGTTTGCAATGCAAGAGTTATGAAAAAGAATTCTGGTTAGATATTAGCTGCTGTTTTTCAGTTATATTGCTGTTGATGGTATTATTGTTTTGTTTTGCTTTTTTAACCATGAGGGTAGTGAAATGTTGGACAAAATTGCCCAGAGAGGTTGTGAAATCAGCATCATTGAAACTATTCAGGCCTGAGCAACAAGGCCCTGAGCAACCTAATCTAAATTTTCCTTATACTAAAAAAAGGATTTTGTCAGAAGACCTCTGAATCCGTCTTCTAACCTTTATCTGCTCCCTGGAATAATGACAGAATGGGAGTATATCAAGAAGATGGGCCACAGTGCATTTTGCCTCTATCTTATTTTTAATATTATCTTCTATCATTTACATATTTTCATCCCTATTTCTTGTCAAGAAAAGAAAATATTCAGTTAAGCTGAAAATACACATATAAACCACCCTGAGTTTTGTGGGTCTTTGAGAGCTTTCTTAGATTGCAATCAGTAGTTTAGAAGCTAAAAAGGAACTTAAAAGTGGAAAAATTATGTTGGATGTGGGATAAAATAATAAGTACTGCTAAGTATTTTTTAAAAAGTAATTGTCTTCTGAACTAATGAAAATTAAATTGAAGTTCAAAAATCCCTCTACTTTTAATTATCAAAATCAAAAAAAATCTTACATTATGTGTGCACCCATTCATGTGTGCATGATCTGACTTTCTAGCTGTATGGTGTGAAACTATGATCACTCAAGGTCCCTATTCTTAGATGGAGAGCAATGTTAACAGTAAATGCTTGCACGAGGAACTATACTGAAGATTTCTGCCACCTTCATATATGTTGTAGTGGTTCAGTGCTGGTGATTTGATTTTTTTTCCCCTGACAAATGCGGTCAGACAGCAAGCAATATTTCACTGTATCAACAGATCTAAAATGGATTCTATCTTGAAAAACTGCTGTTCGCAGAAGCTCAAACATGTGTTTGGATTTCTCTATGATGAGTATATATCAATATTCAGATGGTTGCAGGCTGATTGTTTTTCATGAGTAAGAAGTAGCTCCCAAATTTGTTCTAAGCCCCACTTATTCACATATTATATTCATAAATACATATTCACATATTTATTATGTGAGATAATTATGGACTCTTCCAAATGCCATTAAAATTACATGGAGCCATTTAATACATCTAAACGCAAATATACAAAAGAAAGTAAAAAAGTATATTAGGAATAGGAGGTGCAGAGAAAATAATTATATTCTGCCTAATTCTTTCACCCTCTCATCCACTTTTACTGTTCAGCTATACACATCTGGGGCAGAGTTTAATCTTTCTTAGATTGCAGATTAACTGTATGAAGTGAAGAATAAGTCCAGCTTTCACCCCACTAAAGACTGGACCCTCTGCTCTAATAAGAGCAATGTACATGAAAAGATAAATCTGGTTTTCTGTGTATTGTTGAGAACATGAGGTTGCTTTACCTGTTTGCCCTAAGGCAGTGTTGTGAGTTTTTTCATTGCTCCATCAATAAAATAAGTCCTTCTGCTCAGATTCTCAGACCTTCTGCACAGCATAGGTCACAGAATTTTGCCCAGTATATCAAGTATTGGAAGAAATCATTCCTTTCTCTACGGCAAATGTTATCAAGTCCAGGAACTTGTGAGTAAACCAGAGTATATCTTATTTGAAAGACATTTGGTCTAAATGTAAGGCATCCAGGAGATGATTAATCAGCTACATCTTTTAATTATGTTACAACAGTTAATTACTCTTGCTGTTAAAAGTTGTCTTCTTTCCAATCTGAATGTGTCTGTCTCCATGGAGACATTCTTCTATGGAAAGAATAGGACATGGTGACCTCGCTTCACATAGAGGCTTCTGCTGCTTGTTTGCTTGCTTGCTGCTGTTGTTTGTAGATTGTTTGTCTTAATCTCAGAGTACAATCACCAGGACTGATGGATGTATCCTGACAGCTTGGTGTAAATACAGAGCTCTTCTCATCATTGCAAAAGATGTGCTTTGGTTTTCCATGAGTATAAGAGATATCAAAACCCAGCTTTTATGTTCGTGTCTTGTTCTTTATAGATGGCTGGAAACCTTGTATATAAAATGTGCTTGAATTTGGCCTCTTCTCAATCATCTTAGACAAGATTTTCAATTTTGATTTCCATTCAGCTTCAGTATCAACCTTGGAGATTTTCTTACCACTATCATAGATATCACTATCATGAAAGTCACACTGCAGGAAGAAATTACTCTGATTACTCAGCACTTGGTACCAACATCTTGAGGAACATGCTGAAATTAGAGACCTACTCCTTGATTTTATTCATTTGTTTTATTTTCTGTTGGTGTTTTCTTTGCATCACTTAAGCTTATGAATTCTAGGATTCTAAATCAAAGATTACTCAATAAAGTCTGTGTCATATTCTTACTTTCACTTTCATTTTCACTGGCTTCTATACACAGACTCATACACTCTTTTCACATCCAAATTGTTGATTTAGCAATAACAGTTAAAGACACTGCTTCTAATGAGATGCCTAGAGAAAGAGATATAACTTCACTCCAAGGATTGTTTGACCCAAGATGTCATGTCACATAGTCTCACAGTCAATGTTTTATGGGGAATCCTCCAGTTGGATATTCTGTGTCCCTATAGGTCTTCTAGCGTCTAAATGTTAGAAACTGTTTGAAGTCATGGTGTAGTCAGCCATGGCATGGAAAGACGTGAAATGGTACAGAAAAAAAGGGCATATCCACTGAAGAAGTTGAGGGGTGTCCCCTGAAGTCCTGTCAGTTGTTTCATTGTGTGTATCTGTAGTTTGTCTAATATCTTCAGATTTCTGTAAAGTATCACCACTCTGACTGTAAATTCTCTACACAAATACTTTTTTAAACTTGTTGAATTCTGGACCCTGATGTCTCAAATGTTAAATATGACATGCAAGGTTTTTCAGGACTTCTCTATGCTTTTGTAAGGCTTCTGGGAAGTATAATCATACTGAAGCCAGGAGGACTTAAGCTTAAGCGAGGCCTCACCATTTAGCACGGGTGTAGGTAAATGACAAATCTTAGGAGGAGGGTGATTCCAGTGAACCATTTCCTGCTGCCTGCTGAAAATAAGAGTGCTAAACTCCAGGAATCAGTGAAGAGCTGGTAGGGCAGGGCAGAGTCATCAAAGTGTTTTGGTTATCTGCTTGTTGGCTTTTCTTTCTTTGCAGTATTCAGGTTGGAAAAGAATTGGCCTGTGAGGTCTGAAACTCAAAAAGCCAGATTTCCCATTTGGATTTTTGTTGTCTTTCTCTTGACTCCTCCAACACACCAGCCCTAGTTTGGTATCAAAGTGACAGCTGATTCCTCCACAAAAGGAAGAGGCAGCACATGAAGTATTACGTGATAATGTTGCTAAGCAGAACATAAAGAAGCTGCGTTCTGCCTCCTTTTTGCCAGCAGAGGCAAGGAGTTGGGTAAATCTCTACTTTGATACTGATTTTTTGTGGAATTTGTGGAAGCATTTAACATGTTTGTGACTTCTATCTTTCTTCTTGACATGGCTGAAGCTTGCCAAGAGATAATTAGAAACAAACTGACAAATACATCATGTTTTCAGAATAAATCAATCTAAAAGTATTAAAAAATGTTTGAGGGAGAAGAATATGGAATAAAATGTGTATTTTTTTAAAAAAAAGTTAAACTTCAAAGACGTACATGTTGATAATAGACGTACTGATGATAATACAGGCATAAGTTCTTCTTCTGTTCAGATTCATTTGATAATAGTTTAGCCTTTTAGCTGTAACTGGTTTTAGTTTTACAGTGACCAAGTAATCTCTTAGGATCTATAGGACAAATCTTTGTGTTCACAATCTCTGCAAGTCATAAATTTTGTCTTTAGATAAATCAAAATTACTCACAGGAGTAAGGCAACAAGTATTTATTTAGCCTTTTATATTTCAGCCAGTGCATGCATATCAATGAAAATGCATTGTAACTCCAAAAGACGCTTTTTTTTATGTTGTTTCCTAAATTAAATGCAAATAAACTCATCATTGGAGAAATTATTGATATATCATTATATCTCATCTAAACACTTCAGCGGAAAACAGAATACCAAAAAAAAAAAAAAAAAAGCTGCATCTAGAAATTTTTGCCTTATTTCTACTGGTTAATCTTTAGAATAATGCCACTTTACTTGAAAAAATGGTGACTTTTCCATGAGAACTGCTTCATGGTTGCTTCACACACTAGAAAGTTTTGCCTTATTTCTACTGGTTAATCTTTAGAACAATGCCACTTTACTTGAAAAAATGGTGACTTTTCCATGAGAACTGCTTCATGGTTGCTTCACACACTTATATTTTTGTACCCTTAATTCTAATTCTTTCAGAACTCAAATATATTTTGTGGGAAGACTTTTTTTTAAATGTCTCATCTTCAGTGGATTCTATTTACTGAGAGCTGAAAATGCTTGGCAAGTTCTGGAGTGGAATCCATAACAATTAGTTAAATAAAATCTTCCCTTTTATAGGAACATACTAATTATTTTCTGTGTTCATGGTCTGCTTACTCATGTTTATGAAGGCTATTACTATCCAGTGAAGTCAAAGGTAAAAGAACTGAAGAACTGAACAAAAACATCCTACAGTCTTTTGCAATTCAATTATGCCATTCACGGCCCCTTCTATTTGTAAAACACAAACCTTACAGAATTATTTTATTTTTGGCGATAGTGAGTTGCGCATATGCTTATTATTTTCCGATACCTAAAAAATAATATTCTCACCAATGACTTCTCATGTAAGTCCCTTGCTGGGGCTCACTTTCTTTTCTATAACTAGATATCACAACCTCAGGTCCCTAGATTTTGCTTAACAGCTGTGAATGTACTTGTTTTTGCAGAATTATGATAGATGAATTGCTGATTGTTTCTTTTTTCACTTACCTGCTGTAGCAAAGTAAAGATGAAGAACAGATAATACCTTTGGACTCGTATGTGTGACGAAGTTATCAGAATTTACTGAATTACTGAATGATGTGGTAGCGAGCTGTAGTATTAACCTATCATCAATATGCCAAAAAATACACTGGTTTGCGTGTTTTGCATTTTTCATGTGCTCAGTCATGTGCTTTTTCTTCTCACTGCTTGTGTCCATCTGCAGTGCTTGCTAACCCAGCTGCCTGCCAAGACTCTTTATGTCCAGTGCTTACTCGCTTAGTGTAGGAAGTCCTTCCAGCCTATAGTTCTCTCTACAAAGACCATGGGCTGTTCATGAGGTGTTCATGAAACATCTGCTTGTAGAGAGAAGGAGGAGGGCAAATGCATTTGGTTTACTGTTGTCACTGAAATGGAGTGCTGAGTTTTAAACTAAACTGTGTTCATTACTGTGTTCTTGTTTGCGCAGCACATCCATCATGTCTAGTAGGGTGATAGGCACCATCTTTAAAGAGTGGCAGATGCCACATCCATCTAACCTGCAATTCTAGTGTTCAAAAGCAACAGTATAGGAGATGAAGTATAATATCACTGACACATTGCTCTTTCCACACTGATGGGGCTCTTTTCTTAAGCAACATCCCCA
>NW_010590071.1:5294-20210 GCF_000705375.1 Tinamus guttatus
CCTAGCGGGAGGCGGCGGCGCCAACGACGGCCCGGCCAGCCCGCTCTCTGTGTGCGTATATTAATATATTAATATATACATTAATATATTAACATGTGTACCCTTCCTTACGTGTGTATGGACGCACGCACACATACAGAATAGTCACATTTCAGTCAAAAAAAAAAAAAAAAAGCCCTCATGTGACCAGCCTTTGAGCCATTTCCCAGCACGCAAAGGAAAGCACACAGCCGTGAGTTTTCATGGCTTGCTCTCACTCTTCCCATCTCGAAGTGGGTGAAATAGCAAGAGGAGACATGCGAGTGTGACATGGCAAAGGTTGGCTTATTTTACAAAGGAGACAGCGTTTTGTGTTATGGACCGGGCAGAGGGTTGGGGTGGGGAGGAGGGGAGAAGGAAGGATTCTTAATTTTAATTGCTTCCATTCGCCCTCTTGTCTTGATTTAGAATGAAAAAGATTTAAGTGAATGTGTCCTGACCACAGGAAGGAACAATGTTAAACATTTTAATTATACAGGGAGTAAAACAAAGTAAAAGCAGAACAATGAAGGCAAAATCTAAAGAAAGGAAAACTAATTAATGGAACATTAACATAAGAATTTAATGTAACCAGGCTGAATCTGGTTTGTAGAATGAAGAGAAAGAAAACAGCTCTATTGTCCTTAAAAGAAGTGGGCTCAAGCCAGTACGCAGGGTTTCGTCTGCAGCTTTTAAGTGGGCTACCTCCACTAAAAAGATGGTTTATGATTTGGAGTCAGACTCTACCTAGTAGCAGATGGCTGTGCAAAAAGTATTAGTTGGGAGAAGGTTTTTTCATGTAGATTCTCTCACATTTGATACACGACACCTCTTTTGCTTTCCGACCCTAGCAAGAAGGATCACAAGGTTTGTGTGTGAGCTGAAGAGCTGGAGGTAATGCTGAGGGTTCCTTGTTCAGCTCGCCCAAATGCTGTCTCAGCTTGCGTGATTCTTGGTAAAATAAATACGTTTTCATATATTCATTTTCAGCTCTGGCTGAGTTTGCCAACCTGTCGATGAAGCCCAAGTAAAGGGAAATACATCAGGGCATTCTACGGAGAAAGCATTCACAAGTCCCGAGATAGACACATATTTTAACCAGAAACCTCCAGTTTTCTGCAGACTGGGACTGTTTTGATTAAACTTCCACAGATCAAAGCAAAATGCAGTAAGAACCTGAAAATCTTATCCAAATTGCATGGCCAAGACTGCCAGTGCCTGGCAGGTTCGACCAAAATCTTGCAAGACAGATCAAGGAGCCTTGCTCTGCATTTAGAGCTTAATCTAAATCATGATCTTCCTATTGGAGTTTTTGCCATTACCTTTGAGAGGAGACAAAGTCATGCTTTCCTGGGGGAAGGGCAGGGAGCAACAAGAATCACCTCCAGTTTAACAGGCAATAAAAGGATTCCTCATTTAGAGTGTAGTTTCTTGAGCAAACAATTATTTTGTTTGTTGGTTTTTAAAAAGCAGATAAATAACTAGCCACATTAAATAGGTAAACAAACAAGCCAATAAAGCAGGTAATAAGTTATAGCGTAGTTGTTTTTTAATCATCGTAATATGTATTTATATTAGGCATGCACATCGCAAGGGCACAGAAGATTTGAAAAAGTACAGCTAGTCAACAACGAGATGAGATGGACAAGAGATGAGATGAAATGCACAAGAAAGTGCATTTGTTTTAAGTTATATCTTACTTTTCTGTACTTTATTGCGATATCCAGACCTAAACATTTTCTGCTGGATAATAGAAAGTTTTCTTAATGCCACCTCACAAATAAATGTTACACTATTCCTAGTGTTTCTCCAAAAAAATGAAAGAAAACTTGAAGTAATGATTGGCTTAGTTAAGACGGACCCATACCTGACTTCTGCAATGTGTAGTTGCTGATTCTTTCAAAGATATCCTGAGACACTGTGTCTGGACATGGAAGAAATCTTTAAGCAATAGAGACTAGTTTCATTAATGTTTTTGTGTCTCCATCTTGTAGTTTATTGCATCATAAATATCTATATTATATAACATTCTACATAAAGTTCAATAAAACTAAATTAAAATAAGCCATTGATCAGGCAAACCATAGTGAATACAGATGACCAGATTTTTTTTTTCTGTTTCTACTGGAAATCATAATCCATCAAAATTAATGCACTGTCACAGAGGGCCTGCATTTGTTCTGCTGCATGGTGTCATCCATATACAGAGGCCATTTCAGAAATGAGATCAATTAACATCCTCTCCATCATCTGAATGAATGAAGAAATGTGCACAAAAATATTTGGAATTATGGCCATGTCAGGGATGTTTCTTATGATTCAGCTTTGCTGGATATGCTTGTGAAAATAGCTTTCAAATGAGAAGAGCTTGGAAACCCATTCTTAAAAGGTTTAACAGTTCCACCTTCCACCTTTCCAGTATCCACAAACTCTCCCCACAAGCCACAGAGTGGAGGAGGGATTTCTTCCAGCATCCCCCTTTTTCAAGTGCACTTGGGAATGTTGCAGAAGCCTGGGCCAATTGTCCTGATGGCAACCACAGAGAAACTGTAGTGCTTCTAGGAGGAATTTGGTCTACTTCATTGTCAGCAAATGTCTGAAACAGGACAAGCTTTTGTGTTTGGGCACCATTGCTGCAGTCTGATGACAGCAGAGGCCAATTTTGATCTCTATTCTTATCTGTTAGGTGAAAAATATCTGCCTGGTAAATAACCTTCCTGGTAGAGAAGAGCAGACAAAGAGACACATCATGCCAGAATGAGTAGATGACAGAACAAATCTATGTGCAAGCATGTAAAGATAGCGTTCACTGAAATCCAAATGGGTGCACGGCTGAGATTAACCAATATATCATTAACAAATGATATAGGCAGTATCTTCCCTTAGAATACAGATGAGCAGAAAGAAGACCCTTAGAAATAGTTATCAACATCTAGGGTGGAAGTAACAAGTGAGTCATAGCAAACTAACTGTACAAGCAGTAATGGTGTAATTTGAATCAAGCCCAGAAAAGGCAGAAAGACTGTTGTGAGTGTCATGGTCTGGAAAGGACCTCTATGGTCCTCAAGGATTTCTTTCAACTGGACCCTCAACTGCCAGCACAAGCCTTCATTTTCCTCATCTAGCTCTGCTTCTGTAACTGATAATAGGCAGTAAGGCTGTGATATTGAAGAGACATGACAGATTTATTACTCCATTTTATCATCACACTTTCTAGTTTTGGAGAATAGGTCTAAGGGATGCAATGGAAATTAACGTATATTGCTAATATTATTTATTAAACAGCCTCCATCTTTGTTTTGGATTAAATGTAGCAATGAGATGTGTGTTTGTGTGTATATATTTGCACACAGGATCCTTAAAAATCCCTTAAAATAGGATTTACTCAATGGGCTTGCCACTGTCTTAGAAGGATTAAGTATGATATTAACTCCAAAACACCAAGGCATTACTACAAATATAGATTAAAACCTTTTAAAAGTGCTTTAAAAGTGTATTATGCTATCTTTACATCTTCCTAATATAATCATTTAATTTGTGTACTTTACAGAAAGATCAGGATGTATCAAAAATCTGCTTTGAGATGTTCTACTTTACCAATTTCTGGAATTAATTTATAGAAATCTGGAAAGATTTCGAAAGTAACATGGCTTTGTCAGAACAAATAAAGGTACATTATGTATGATATTTGGCAGCTAACATGACCCAAATTGCTTGGTATTCATGGTTTAGAGAAGTTGGTTAGATGGACCTAGGATTCTCCCCATCTACTTCAGCTCTTCCTCTGTCTTCATCCTCTGTCTTCTCTTTCCCATCTCAAAAGCTACTTTGCTAGCATACAGATGAAAATATGCTTAGGGAGGTGTGGACTTTCCATAGACTACATGTTTGAGACAATTGGGCCGTTTCAGGACTGTGTAGATTTATTGGGAAGCCGAAAGATTTTTAGCCCTTCAGCCATCGATATCAGTTAATGTAATACATGGCTTACACAGAGCCATACAGTTACATGGAGACTGCATCTGCTCTGATATCTAAGAATCAGAAACCAGCTTAAGGAAAGGGAATGTTTTAACTCAAATATACAGTGGAAGCCAGGGAGGGAGGTACATTACTGATATGGATGGATGCCAGGTTCCCATTGATGCGGGCTAATAATGAACAGGGAAATACCTGAGTGAATTTCTGCTTTCCTAAGAGGTATAAGCAACCAGAATTCTCCATGCACAATCTTCATGACTCCACACTACATCTTACAGGACAGGGTGATGAAAGCATCTCTGCATATTTTTGATATGATTCTTGTGAAAAGCAATTGCTAATAAGAAGAGACTGGTTAAATTGTGTCAATGACTGATCCCATGAACTGCTGAAGCTAGACCTCCTTTGAGGACAGCTGGAGCTCAGCCAAAAGGAGATGACTATTGTCAGGGTTGCAGGTCTTCACATGGCAAGCAAAACAGCCTGGATCCTAATCTTTATAAGCTTCTAATTCCCCTGGAAAGGCAAAATGGAAAATGTTCAGCTGGACACATTAGTACTTTCAATCCTTATCTCCTTTTGATACAAAAATAAGGGATTTCTTTTTTTCTTAATTCATTATAAAGTCCTTATTTTTATAAGGATTTCAGAACTTGGCCTAGATTAGAAACAAAAATAGTAAGAGCTCCTTTTCCCAAGAAATAAGATACAAAGATAATACGGGATATATGCCCTCCTATTTAACAATTCTTATGGTGCGTTATCTTTTTCTACCCTGAAAAATTAAATACAATAGCTCAAAACATGTTTTCTGATTTTTTCAATCTCTTTGTAGTAATATTCCACTAACACACATAGAAGAAAGTTATGTCCTTTCATAACATTTTTTTTTTTCTGGCTAATTTTGGACCTGCTATGAAAAACTGCTAAGCAGCCCAGTGCAGGGAGATTGCACTGAATGTTGAGACAGGTGTATTTTTGACTCGGCCACAGGTGATCTCTTTACATCACTTTTTCTTCCTACCCTAGGATGTCTGTTCTACTTAATCTAAAGCTTTGAGTTTTATGACCTCTTACTAAATATTCTTACCATATCCAGAACAATGACTTGTGCTTGGATCCTTGTGATATCTATTAGCATTGCACTAACAGTAACTTTTCAGTGCCTGCCACTTCACTACTTTAACATCACGCTTTGTACTTAAACTGGGCTCCAACTGGAGTTGGAGCAAACTATTACGTTTGGACATGTGAATACAGAACAAGTAGAAATAGGTACACCCATGAGTCTGGAAATCAGCATGTTTCTGCTATCACAGGCAACCACATGATACAATTCTTTCAAGAAGCAGGGCCTCAACTTGAAAGGCCATTAGATTCTACAGGTTTTGCGAAACATGGAACTTAGCTTTTTTCTGTTGCTTGCAGTTCCAGTGCTTGATGCTTGTATAGAGGCCTCTTCAATCTCTGACTACCCTGCCAGCCAGCTTCCTTTCCTTTCCTTGGGGCTGGCAATCAAATTCTGATGTAAGACTAAATCATATCTAATGAGACAGCAATATTTTCACATAATTTCCTCACCTGCATTCTCTTTCCTAAGTGATAATGTTTTTGCGAAACAGATGAAATGCCAGACAGCTTCAGAGCAGTGGCTCAACTACTCTAGCACCTGGTCTCTTAACATCTGGCATGGAAATAGTTCTCATCTGGACCTCTAAATTAAGAGAATGAAATGCTTATAACCAGATTTGTGTGGTTTAATTTGTCTTTCAGAAGAAAAATACAGTAGTTTTGGAAGTTGGTCTTACTGTTCAGAGCAATTTCCTCTTCAAATATGATGGCTTCTGGGCCTCACTGTTTAGGCACTATGTCTACCTGAGATCTATTTGTTATCTTACAATTCAACCGGCAGCTCTTGTCCTTGCTTTATGAGACACTCAATCTAACTCCTCCAAACATTCTTCTAACCTTACAAAAACACGGGATGTTCTCTAGTCTCATTTTAAGGGGAAAGGATTATTTCCTCATTACACTTGAGAGTTACCTGAGAATATCATGATCCTCTTTCTTTAAATACTCTTTAACTCTGAATACCCTTTTGAACTATATGACCATGCAAAGTACAGCAACTCAGATCAGACATCCCTACTGATTTGTGTAATGAGATTATATTATTTTCTGTATTACTGTCCAGTCCTTTGCTAATTTATCCTGGGTTTTTTTTTTTCTTTTTTTCTCTTCATGCACAGGTAATACAAAATCACAATGCTGCCAATCGTTCTTCTAGCAGTTGTCTGTTGTTTTCTCATATAGCCAATATAAAAAACATGCAGCATATGCAAAAAAAAAAACAAAAAAAAACTAGTTAGTTTTAGAAAGCAATGTTGAGTACTAGTAAGCATTTGTTTCCACAGAGTATTTGTTTTCTTGCTGCACAAGGCTGAATCATTTCACTGGGAATGCCTTTCTCCTCCCTCTCCCTTCCACTGGAAGCAAGAAACGAAGGTAACCAAAAGATACCCACTCCAAGAGAGCACAGAGTCTACATGCACACAAAAGTGCCTGGAGTTAGGGAACACCTTGCTTCCATACCAGGTGCCAGATTAGCCACTTATTTAGAAAATAGCCTGCGGATCAGATCAAGGCACACACCACCTATCCGTGCTTCAGAGATGGGCTCTCTGGCTCGATCCATACCTAATCCATCAGCCTGCATGTGCAAAAAAGTTCCATTTGGAGGAGCCAGTCAAATGTATTCCCTGTGAAAATACTTGTCATGGCCAACCTCTAAGTCACACTGTACTTCTACCCCGTTGTAGCACTGCCCCATTTGATATCCATTTTTTTTTATCTGAACCGTGGCAACTAAGTTCTTCTTCCTCCTGTCCATCCACAACTCTGCTGATTCGCAAGTAAATAAAGTAATTCCAGCAAAAAATGTTCCTGCTGCCTGCTGCTGTTTTCCTAGATTTTTGTGACTTAAAGGACCATTTTATCCCCTTACCTGAACATGAAAAAAAAGGCATGTAAATTATATGCAATTCCCCAAACACTGTGAAAAAAAAAAAAATCAAGAGAAAGACTGTGGTAAGTTGGAAGAGAAAAGACAGCAGCTTATATACTGAAGAAGTACATCTGCTGTCTAAACAGACAATTTAACCTGCTCTGGAACTCCACAAAACACTTGAACACACCCTGCATCCACATGTAAAAGATTCTAGTTGCTTCATACTTGAACTCTTGAGCTTAAACTTTGGTCTTCTGGGAAAATTGGGCTCAAGCCCAGAAGCCTGGCATTCTGTATATTGCCACATAGACATAAAAAGCAACTGGGACTCAAGTCTTGCACTGGAGGCTCTTAATTGTTCAGCATTCATGGAGAAGTGACTCCCCGAAGCCAAGCTGATGGAAATAAACTCTTCTGCCAACTGTGCCCATGAGCTTAATGCACAGTGGGCTGTATGGCATGGGTGCGTGCCTGCCTACATAGCATGAGCCCACGAACTGCAGACAGAGCCAGAAAAAAGGAAAAGAGCCAAATGAAAAAGAAATGTTTAAAGCCTAACTCTTTTTTTTTTTTTTTTTTTGATAATCATAGCAGAGAAACAAGTTTGCCTCTTTTGCTCCAATGGTTAAAACTACATGTCTTGGGAAAGGCTAATAAACAGAACAATAGAACCCTGGAGCCTGCGGAGATTGGGTCCTGTTTGTACAAAGAGAAAACAACAACAACAAAAAGACCCCCCCACAAAAGGCTCTTTGCTTAAATTTGCCACAATAACCTCATGTCTAGAACCGCAAGAAAAGGCCAACACACAAAGACTGGCCATTAATTATGATTTTCACATCCTTTTGGCGGTGCGTTTTGATGTTTTGGTGACAAGAGCGACTGGAGGAAATCAGAAAACAGAACTGGGGACCCTTCTGTGTCACTTCTTGCTTTCCCTGTCTCCTCTCAGGGGCTGGAAGCTGCTGGACTTCTGCAATTTCCCGAGCCTTTTCTAAGCGCTGACTTAGAGCGGGCAGCCTGTATCACCCGGAGAAGTCTTCAGCATCACAAAGGGTCAAATCCCCTAGCTGAATCCAGCCAGGCTGGACGCACGACTTGTCAGCAGCTATCGGCAGTGAGCAAGGTGACAGGGTGCCAACAAGCAGCATGGCTGGATGGCTGGCACGTGTCCCACATTTTGGGGGCACATGTGTGTTATATTAATATGCTCTGACCTCCTCTTAAGGTAAGGAACTATCAGCCCTATTCAATCCATTCGTGGTAGCCGAGTGCTCACTGTTTATCTGTAGGAGCAAAAATACAGCTGTTTGTTAAACAGGGAACATTTCTTTAGCTCTCTGTATTGTCGGTTAAGTTACCAAAGAAGTCATAGTAGGAGAATCTTTATCACCAGTATGTGGTGATGAACCTCATTTGAACTTATTTTGCACCTAGTCCAGGCCCCAGCTTGCTCTGGAATAACGGGCAACAATGTGTGAGCCAGAAAAAAAAACCTGCTTTTGACTTTCGCAAACATGCTGAGCTTCCAAGAGTGGCAATTAAAAAAGAAATATGCATTAATTATTTTTTTAACTTGTAATTGCAGCATATTTCATGCTGATTAACAGAGACAATGCTCTTGCAATCCCGCAGAATGATTTTTCTTGAATCGCGTTTCAGAAAATATATATTTTTTTAATACGTAATGCTAGAAATAGCTCAAAATCAAACCTGACAGCCCTAGAAATTCTAAAAAGAAAAAAATTCTGAATTTCACTGAAGGGATTTTGTCTTCATTCCATGTTCAACGTTATTTCTCACTGCTTTTTTGGTGCAGACGAGAGTGTTATTTTATTGCCATGTTTAATATGGAGAGTGTTCAGTAGCTGAATTTTGAACCAACTTGTAACTGATGAAAATGTCAGTGCCACTTCTACAAATATTATCTACAAATACTCATAGAAATCCTTCCCCAAGCAATGACAAATACACAGCAAGCAGACACCCAAAGAAAATAAAATTGTTTCACACTGATTAAACTATAAGCAACATCACCTCCCTGTGAGACCGTTCTTATCATCTTTAAAGAAATCACACAAACTTTTCAGAATTAAATCTAAGAGGTATTAAAGGCCATATCTTCCCGTTTTGCATCTTGGTGCCACAGGGTATGGGAAGCTACTCACACCTCACAGGTAAGGAAAGATTCAGATGAGCTGGAGGGAGTCCAGAAGAAAGTAGCGCAAATGACAAGAAACCCAGAACTGTAAGGAAAGTCTGAAGTGTGGTCAAAAGCAACAGCTAGAGAGAACTAAGGGGGAACATGATAACAGTCTTGGCAGGTACAAAAGATTACTGCAGAAAGGAAAGGAAAACTTTTCTTCGTGTCTGCTGAGATAAAGAAATCCTTTCCAGTAAGGAAGGTTTAGGATTAGACTTCGGGAAAAAAAAATCTAATGATGAGGTAATCAGCATTGGAAGAGATTGCCAAAGGAAGCTGTTGAATTCTCCCCCTTCAGTGAAGAATTTTAAGAACACATATTCATGAATAACGCAGATATAATTGTTCCCATTAGGAAGGTAGAAGGACAGAGTAGGTATTATTGAGATACATGAGCCTGAGGTCCAACCTATTTTCTGTTCTTCTGCAATAGCCAAATTTCATAGGTTTTCTGGCCCGGGACTTACTTAACCCATGGTAGACCTCGTGATTTTTTTGGGGGAAAAAAAAACTTACTTTTTTTTGTATTGTTTTCCGTTCTTTTTTCTCACCATCTACCCTTATTCTTTCCTTTTGGGTCTCTTGAGCAAGGAAATCTCTGTGTTTCACCACTAGCTCAACTCTCTCTCTGGAATCTGCAAATCTTTCCTTCTCTTGTGTGTTTCTAGAGTGTGGCCCTGAACACTCATACTGAATCCTTACTTGACTGTATATTCAAATTATCCAGTTTGCCATGAAGGGTTTCCATTCCCGCAGAAACGATGTTAAGATTTATTCTGAGTTTCCAGTCTCCAAGTTAGCAAAAGCAAACTTATTCTCTGCAGCCTTAGCCATCAACAGCTTGTCAGTTAAAGAGGATTTGCTCTTAGTTCTGCTGCGAGTTCTCTTAAAAAACAATACCTTTGCCAAAAGTTGAAGTTATATGCTGCTTCCGCAAAAGATCACATTTTTGTTATGAATTTCAATAGCAGTGAGACTTGAATTCATTATGCTGGGAAAGATTTACTCGCCTTTTTTCTTTTTCCTTTTTTTTTTCCTCAACAGTTCTCATAGAATACTGAATAATGCCAGCAGGATTTAAAACTGAATTCAGAGTTATTTTAATTACCTTAAATGTTTTACTTTTTTTCAAACTAAATGCATAAATAGGATCCGCTCAAACATGCCTAGCAGGATGCATTTAAATGCTTCATGCAGATAGGCTGTTCCTTGCTTCCTTGTTTGGTTAGCTTTATGTTTCAGAAATCTAATAGTGAATGAATGAAACATAATTATGCAAATATACTAAATCCATTTGACAGGCAAGATGCAGTCAATGCTAAAGCCAAGCTGGTAAGCTGAGGGCAGCATCTACATTTCGTTATTTATTGGAGGCCAGATTTAAAAGTCATTAAAGTACCCTGAGAGACAGTAAGTGAGTGAGCAATATTCACAAAAATCACCTAACTGAATTAGGTGCATAATGCCTGTTAAGTTTTACTGTTGGCGGTGCAGGTGAATTAATGTGTGCAGTCAGTAAGCAGCGGCACTCCACAGTCATCTCCTGTGTGGGTTAGGAATCCTATGAGATTTTCTGAAAGCAAATCACAAGTGGAAAACAAGTGTCATATATGCATATACTGGCACTCACACTTCATAAAATCATTGTGCGCAGTATGTGAGGAAAAAATATTCTGCGGAGTATGAAATCTGTAGGAGTAGCTGTTTTACCTGTTGTTACCAAAATGCTATGGACACTATAGATTGTGGGCTACAATTTCAATGGTAAAGCCAAAAGTTATTTTCAAGCCTCTCTCCTAAAGTGTGTCATAAATCAGATATGACAAAGGACTTTTGTAGTTAGTATTTCTCTCCTGGAAGGAGATGAAGAAAAAGAAATAGAAAAAGCAATGACATAATTGTTTCTATATGCACTTTATGGAAGACATGTTGTTTTTAACACAGCTAGTTGCTGGTAGTTGTGAAAGGATTTAATCATAATAAGATAAGCCTTCATATGTTTAAGTAAGTTGGTAATTATGAATGAATGAAGTAGGATTGCGAAGAAGCAGAAAATTCCATCAAAATACATCTTCAACTTTGTAATATTTAGTAGCTTGCTGTAAAACTCCCACAACAAGTTTGTTCTGGGTCCAGTACTATTGAATAGGCATATTACTGACTTGGACAACGGATTAAAGAGTCCGCATGAAACTGGCAGATGGCATCTTTCTAGGATGGATTCCAAGCACTTGGGAGGAGAAGATTAGCACTCACAGTGATCTGGAAATGTTAGTGAAATAATCCAAAATCAACAAAATTAAATTCAAAGGTGGTCTATGCCTGGGAAGAAAGAAAATTGACTCAAAAATGCTAAACAGAAAAAAAAAATCTGACGCTAATGGTAAATAAAAATAATATGCTCCAACACCATGTTGAGAAAAAATGCCTATGTCATTCAGGAATATATTAACAGGAATGCTGTAAGCGTCATAAGGAAGACAGCAAGGTCTGTATTTTGTCCCGTGCAGCAGTAACTACTGCTAAACTACTCAGCTTGGAGTAGTGACAATCATCGGGGTGGTTCTAGCCAAGAGCAAAAACACTGCTTACAAAAAGAAAAATAATATGCTCCAACACCTTGTTGAGAAAATTGCCTGTGTCATTCAGGAATATATTAACAGGAATTAAAAATAATATGCTCCAACACCATGTTGAGAAAAAATGCCTATGTCATTCAGGAATATATTAACAGGAATGCTGTAAGCGTCATAAGGAAGACAGCAAGGTCTGTATTTTGTCCCGTGCAGCAGTAACTACTGCTAAACTGCTCAGCTTGGAGTAGTGACAATCGGGGTGATTCTAGCCAAGAGCAAAAACACTGCTTAGAGGTTTGAAAACATGGAAAAAGTTGGAAGAATAGTTTGTTTACTCTGTAAAATAGCAGACTGAGGAGCAATTCAATAACCTTCACCTAATATGCACAAAGGTTTTATAGAGAGAATGGTGGTAAGCTGTTCTCCATGTTTATGCAATACAGGCAAGAAATGGATGGTTTAATATATAGAAAGGAAGAAAGGGATTAGATTAGATTAGATTAGATAAAACTGGATTAGATTAGATTAGATTAGATTAGATTATATGATAAGAGGAACTTCCCATAAGAATTGTTAAGTAGTGTTATTTATCCTCGTAATCAAAGATTTCTGTGAATGATAGGCAACGATCAGATAGATGACCTGAGTATGTCTGAGTCTCCCAAAGGAGGCAAAATGACTAGCTGTCTTCTAAGGACACCTTGCACTCCTGTGTTTCTATAATACTAGTGCTAAATTTTTTTAAAATAGCATCCTTAAAATTATAAAATATAAATAAAATATAAAATATGAAAATAGCATTCTAAAACCATGCTTGTGTATGTAAGTCACTTTGAAATCTTTAAAGAATCCAGAAGCTCTTATTAACTATGTGGTCAAGGTCAGATAGCTTTTTTGGGATTTCAGTTCCAATTTGGAAGCCTTCATTAAAAAATAATAATAATAGTAATAATAAACTCCAGATATAAATTTCTTTTACCACTCTTAAAATCTGAAAGTGTCAGTTTAGCTCTCTGGAAATTAAACGCAAGATTTATACTAATTTCAAGAAGGGATTCTGTGTTGTTCAGGATTCGTTTTTTTTTTTTTTTTTTTTTTTAAATCACAGAAAGAAGTGCACTTGAATAATCACCAGATTTGAAAAACTGCAAACCAAAGTTAGGGGGTTCTGGATCATGAAATATCTGTTATAAGATATCCTGTTTAACAATTATAAGTTTGTTTTAAATATTCTTATAGTGCTCTAGGTGTCATGTGCTGGAGCAGGGGGGTTGAACGAGATGATCTCTCGAGGTCCCTTCCAACCTCAATCAGTCTGTATTATAGACATATGGAGTGATATGGAATTAATTTGTGTATAGAATTTACAGATGTATTTCCAAATTGGCTATGTATAATCTGGTCACTGAAGCATTATATCCTCTTAACCTCTTGCAGTGGCATAGTATTTTCAGCTAAGGGAATTCTTACATCTACTGGTGGTGATTGCTTGTACAAAAAATCGTGCTACAGAAGTGGCTTTGTCTGAACTTTTCACGTCATGACAGGGACTTTGCAAAGATTAGCCTATCTGTAATGTACATTCAAGCGATTCAGTTTGAAAACAGTAGGATTTACAGAAGAAAACTTTTTCCAGGTGACAATATGCTTTAAATAGACATTAATAGGTACCATGTTGTAAATGTTACAATTACACAAGTTT
The DNA here is from genome assembly GCF_000705375.1 of Tinamus guttatus. Next base: position 18,782 of record NW_010590071.1, read on the forward strand.
CAAAGGGAGGCAAATGCCTTTTTGTTTTAACACTCGCCCAAGTTATTTCTTTCAAAAATTAAAGGAAAATCTTCCGGCCTTTCTTCAGACATCAAAATGATCTGCAGTGTAGATACCAATAGGCAGTTACAAATGGGCAACAATTGCACGCAGATCCCTGGCAAGAGATACAGCAGCCTGCTAAAAAGCAGTTTTTATGCCTAGAGCTTTTGCAGACCGAGAGCTCTCTCTCCCTCCTTCTTTGTCGCCATCCCCTCCTTGCAGTCGCTGCTGCATTCAGATCACTTTTGCAATAACGATGTTCTCACTGCATGTGTTGGAGACCTTACTTACACCTCAGAGGCTAATGATTGGCTTTGCCCCTCCGAACATAGAGGTGTCAGTAGGTATTAATAATACTGTAAAAGAGATAACAGTATTTCCATAAATTGACCTTCTCTGATGATGACTTCACCCCATTTCCTTCAGTTCGGTTTAATGACTTGAAGAGTGCTCGATGATGAAACCATTCCAAAGCATAAATTATTCACCACAGGGAAAAAAGGAGTTCCATTTTGCAATTTTCCGTCAGTGACTGAGTCTCTGTAGGTGAATTGTCTGTAGAGGCAAAACAATCTTTTCGACTCTTGTAAACTTATTCACACTCTTTTAAAATTAAGTAATAAAAAAAAAGCAAATGCTAAGTGGAATAAACCGTTTCTTCAAAATAAATTTGATTTATCCATTTCTGCTCCTAAAAAAAAGTACTGAAACCCTACAGTTCTATAACAAAAAAGGAAATCCTTTTAAAATAGTTTTACTGTAGTCCATGGACATAGAATTTAATTTAAAAGATACAAATAGGAAAGATCAAAAGGCTGGACTAGAACCAACATGACCATAAATATTTTAAGTACTTGACATTACAGACCAAATAAATATACAAGCAAATTATAGTTTGTATATAGTTTGTACTGGTAAAGAAAAAATATATGCTATCTGCATGTTAACATTTGCATACTTACTACTAGTTCTGAAGCTGCATTTCTGAGAGGATGGTTTTTCTTAGTATCTCTCCATTGCCTGTTCTGTCATGCCACCAAATTTAACTGCAATTCAGTGCAAGGGAAAGAAAAAATCTCAGCCTGTCCCGGGAAGAATTTTTCCAGGTGTGGTGCATGGGTGTCCACTGCTGGTCCCTAATGTTTTTCCTGACCTCTTCCTTGTCATCAGGATCCATCCCAGGAGCTGGGAAGGAGCCAGCTTGCCACTAGACAGCACTGCCTGCTGCTGTGTCGCTTTGCTAGGACTGAGCGTCATGTGTTCCATGATGAGCCATGCATTTTCAGCCAAATAATGTAAAAGTGCTTAATACAATTTGCTGCTCCAAAATTTCACATATTGACTCTTGCTGTCAATATGTAGCAATGTCTGTTTTCTGATTTTTTTT
>NW_010590073.1:8737-26338 GCF_000705375.1 Tinamus guttatus
GAGTCTCCCCCGCGGCAGCGCTTTCGTGCGGCGCGGGGCTCCGAGGCTCCCCGGCCTGGTGCTTCCCCATGCGTGCACTTTTTTGTTTATTTATTTATGGGTTTTCCTCCCTAAAGACATAGGAGTACCCGAACTTTTTTATGCTTATGAGCCCAGTGGAGACACTTTTGCATTGGGTCCAATAGCTTGTTTAGCCTTAAGCATCAGTAGCCTTTTGCGGCAAGTAAGCCGAAAAGCTCCTTGTTACTGGGCAAAGATCTAGATGCCCATAAAGCAACATTCCCAATCATTCCCGAGCACCATAATCAGGGCTTTTTGTCAACTAAAAAAATTCTTGGTGAATGGAGAGTGTAAGCTGGCTATGTGGAAAATAAGGAAAATGTATTAAAAGTCAACGTTTAAATGCCCGCATATCAACCTTTAATTATGCCCTCCAGAAACACAGCCTCTACCTCACCATATACTTCAATATGCTTTTCTCTGTGTGTTTATGGTTAAAGTGATGACCTGCAAATAAGTGCAAGTCCAACACATTAAGTATGTGGTTCTGTGAAGTACTCTGAGAGCTAAACTTCAGATTCCCTGTCCCTTGTGAGTTCCCTGGGTCACTTGGTTGTTTATTTGGTGTATGTAACTTTGTGGTGTGTACACAGAAGGTGTTTCTGGTTTATATCAGGAGGGTTCGGTGACATCTATCTGATACTAGACGGGTGAATGGGAAGAAGGTCCCATCTCTGGCCTGTGTGCGGAAGCCGGGATGATGAAGGCTCTGCAGTGGGAACGTGCTGTTCCCGGGGTTGAAGCTCCAGCCCGTGTGTGATAGTTGTAGAGCAATTGGAAAGGTTGCGTGCAGAGTTCTGGTAAAGTAAGTGTGAGCTGTGTCACGGTCGCGGCCGTGACTAGGGGTGCATGTTTCCAAACTGCTCTGTGACTGGAACGGGGAATGGGGAGGGGGCTGTGGGTGCTAAGGCAGTAGCTCGGTGGAGGAATCTTACCTCTGTCTTCTCCCTTTGGAAGTTTGGTCTTTCATGAGATTGCATGACAGCTTCAATTCTTAAACCACTTCTCTTCTCTCTCCCCGTTCTTTTAACTTTGTTACACTTCAGTCTTTCAAGCTGATTGTTGAGGCCTGATATCCACTCAAGAATGAAAGCTTTTGGATGGAGAAATGAATTCTAGGAGAGCTTAATGAGAACGGGGTGCTCGTTTTCTGGGAATTAGTGTAAGGCTTTCTTAATGTGCACAGTCTGTAAACTAAGCAAACCGAAGTTAGGCACTTGGTGAATTTCTGCTAGAAAACTAGATGGAGACAGGAAGAAAATGGTGTCCTAGTCTATGCTATTTTGCATTTTAGAATCTGAAAATAGATTTGCCTTTTATCTTGTACTCTTTAAATTAGAATGTTGTGAGGTTTTTATTTTAACTGGCATCTTTCTGTTTAATTCCTAAAGTTTGCCATTCAATCCAAGAGAGTCAGGGAAAAATATTTTTTGTGGGTTTTTATTTATTTTTATTTATTTTCTAAATACACATTCATATTACGAGACATGCTTTTACAGAATTAATTTCACTTTTTTTGTCAATGTGGAAAGTGAGCAAATTCGAAGTTTGTCTTTACCTATTATTAAAGAAAAAAATAAAGCAATAAGAATATCAAGAAGATGTACCTTGACATTTCAAGCAAAAAGCTTTGGATTTAAAAGCTGCTCAACTGTCCAGGAATGTCTTATCTCTTCATTTATGTCCATCCTGTGGGAAAACAAGCCCTGCAATTAGAAGTGTTACATATACAGGACCTTGCTGTAGGCAATGTATAGAATTGATTTGGTTCAGTGAAGAGAGCAAAGGCAAGAAGGTGAGATTCTTGTCCCATCTGATTCTGTTTGAATCGCGGCGGTGTCAGTGCAGAGTATTCAGTTGGTTAGCTGGCAGTTTGTCCTCTTGCCGCTGGTGTAAGGAAAATAATTCATCCTTAAGCATGTTGATGATTGGTTTGAGTGAGGCAGGAACACTTAGCTTTGCTGTTCTGTGAGCAATTTATAAAAATAAAATTAACAAGTAATTTTGTTCATTTAAATACTGCTCCTGTGTGTAGAGGAAAATTATCTTCCCATTTTGACACACATGCTACAGTTTCACATGCATGTATTCTGTTCAAAAATATTTTTGGAAAGAAAGAATTTTGTGCTGTTCAAGGTATGCTCCACAGTTTGTCTGATGACTGAGGCCCTTCAGAAACAATATTTGGGTATTAATTAGGCTACTCTCCTATGATAACAGAAGTAGAAGTGGGACAATTTATGGATAGCTGCATGAGAATCCTGTAGTGCATGACTTCAAGTAGCTTACTCTGCTAGTCATAATGTTCTCTGACTATTTTTTTGTGTCAATTTTGCCTTTTTTTTTGTGGATAGGCACATCTCCTGCTCTAGAAAATACTGTTTTGTGTATTTATTTAATTTATGACTGGCCTTTGTGTAAGTGTTGCAGACTTTGCTAGCTAATGGAGTGCAAAGGAAGGGAAGGATCAGATGGCAAAGAGTAGTACTTAAGGTTTCCTCTTCAGTTGGATGCTTTTGAAGAGATTAAGCTTCTGTCTTCAGAGAACTGACTTTTGGAGTCTAATCAATCCTTTGGCTGCATGGAGAGTTGAGAAGAAACAGTGGGCGCCTGCCTGGGGACAGAATCCTACAAAATCTCCTGCCAGAGACAGGGATGAAATGGATAATACAAATGACAAGTGCCTTGATGTCACTTGGAAATCGGGTAGCTCAGATGCTGGATAGTCAGGGTGTGTTCCCATAGTATAGTTCTGTTGGATGAGAGTGGAGAATGTCAGGAATCTTGGGTGGCATTTCCATTTCTCTTCTCACCACGGAGGGGGCTCAAGTGGTTAGAGCAGGGGGCAACAGGAAGTTAGGAGCCTTCTGTTTTACTTCTTGGTCTGCTGTGGCTGCTGTCTGTTATCTTGGCCAAGTCTGTTTTCCTCTTTCTGCCTGTCTCTCTTCCTGTGTAACATGATGCTAATGTCCCCTTGCTGGGTCTGGGTCCTTAGCTTTCAGCTGGGGTGGAGGGGCAGGCAGAGTCCAAAATCCTTGCCGCTCATGGGATCAGACTTTCCGTGACAGTGACAAGTGGTTTCAGCTGTATTTGCCTGGCTGCAGATGCACAGACTTTTTCTTTAACATATCCGCACACGGATAGAAATCCTGGAGGTGTTTTGGGGCAGTGAGCTTTTGCATGGAGGAGTGGGGGCAAGAGGTGTTTGAGAGGGACTTAAGCCTGTGGGAATGGCTAAAATTACCCCTTTCCCTTAAAAATAACAGAATTTGAGCAGATGCTTTGAAAGTGGGGAGAAGTTGCTCAAGTAAGAAAGGGAAGATTAAGGAACTGTCACAGCACTGGACTGAGCCAGTTCCCTATTGGAGTCTCTTTGGGTTTAATGTTCCTTTCGTGTGTGTGTGTGTGTCTGTCTGTCTTCGTTCTCCTCCATTCCTCTTCCCATCCCCCTTCTTCTTCCCCCCTGCGCCCAGCTAGGATGGAAGAATCTCATTTCAACTCTTCCCCGTACTTCTGGCCAGCGGTGCCCACCGTCTCGGGACAGGTAAGATCTTTGTCTTCCAACCTACTGCGCTGGCTTTGCTTCCTGTTAGAAGTTGACGTGCAATGAGTGTCTCTGTGACATTTCCCGCTCAGCCACCCGCTGGGGAGGAGCTGCGTTGCAGCATCTAAAAGCCTTTCTTCCTGCCTGTGTAGATCGAGAACACCATGTTCATCAACAAGATGAAGGAGCAGCTCCTGCCCGCTGAGAAGGGCTGCAGCCTGGCTCCTCCGCACTACCCCGCCTTGCTCACAGTGCCCACCTCTGTGGCTCTGCCTGCTGGTATCTCCATGGACTCAGACACCAAGCCGGAGCAGCTGACGCCGCACAGCCAAGCCCCTGTGACTCAGAACATCACTGTGGTACCAGTGCAGTCTGCTGGGCTCATGACAGCAGGTAGGAGGCCCCAAAGACTCCTGAGGCTCAAGGATGGGAGGAGGATGAGGGGATGGGGAGTCCTGAGGAACAGGGAACACAAGATTAATCCTAGCCATATTGATGGGGTGGACTCTCTTGGCCCTAGGCACCCTGTGAATCTGTAGACATTCTTGACACTTGGATGTTGACTTCCAGCAGTGGATCCTGGGGATATTTCGGGGGTGGGCAAGCTACTCTGTTTTTTCGGGTTGTGGTCAAAAGTAGATTAAATAAAGCTTGTCTCTTTGAGTTGGGAAGGTTGTAAATAATGAGATATGAAATTCCTGACTTCTTCTCTCACTCTCTGTTTGCAGGTCCTGGTCTGGTGATAACCTCCCCATCAGGTTCCCTGGTGACCACAGCCTCCTCTGCCCAAACCTTTCCCATCTCAGCCCCCATGATTGTCTCTGCGCTACCCCCTGGCTCCCAGGCAGCCCTTCAGGTGGTGCCTGATCTGTCCAAGAAAGGGACAACCACCCTCTCAGAAGGTGGTGGGGGTGGCGGGGGTGGGGGAGTTGCCCCCAAACCGCCCCGGGGACGCAAGAAGAAACGATTGCAGGAGTCGGGGCTGCCAGAGATGAGCGACCCCTTTGTGCTGTCAAACGAGGATGATGAGGACCAGCACAAGGATGGCAAGACATACAGGTGGGGAGCAGGGTTCAACCATGGCTGTAACATTGCATGGGGTTGGGGGTATATTCCACCCTTCAGAGGGTTATATGGGGAAGAAAAGAGCTCTGCCTCTTCCCTGCTGACTCCCCAAGTGTAGATGCTTTCAGCTGCACAATGAGTTCAGTTTTTTTCTCTAATTGGGAATGTTTGCAAGCCTGTGGGTTGTCCCAAAATGAGTGGACAACCTCGATTTCCTAAATACACGGATATTAATGTTACTAGGTCAATTAATGGCCAAGATCTTACGGGGCTGACCCATATCCTTGCTGTCGCAGCCAGGTACTGTGGCTGTTGCACTGCAGTTTGCAGTGCTGCCTCGTGTAGCCGGAGCACTTCAGCTATAGATGGGACCCCTCGTGTGCCTGGCTGCCCTTGAGTTAGGGCTCTAGGCTGCAATGCAACAGCACAGAGCAGGGAGCAGAGTGTGGTCGTGTGTCTGCTCCAGCGTAGCCCCATCTATTCTCATTCTATTTCAGCATACCCAACAAAACAGAAACAAAAAAGTGTATTTCTGAATTAGGTATAAGAGAATTTCTGAGCCTATAGGGTATCAGATAAGAGGGGGAAGAGTTCTGAGCCCTGAGGTTGGCTTTCTGACCTTGGAGGGATGTGGCCTGAGTTCAAAAGCGAGTTGTAGCAAACGGAAAAGTTAATTAAGGAGAAGTACTGGAGGGTAATGAGCATGGGTGTATTGAGAAGGTGGGAACTGGACAGAGCAGAGGAGTGCAAGGAAGGAAATGTCATGGACCATGTTGCTTGGGAAGTGGGAATGTGTATGGGTGATTTAGGGATGCGTGTTTCAGAGGGATAGTTAAGATCAAGAAGAGGCGAAGGAGTGGTGCAGCAATAAGCAGGTTCTTCTCATCTGCCCTTTGCACATAGGTAGAGTGAAACAGAAATAGGATTTTGTCCCCAGTTCTTCTCACTTCCCTACTGTATGCCCATTATCCCTTCTGAAAGTTTCCCCTTTGCCTCCCTGGATTTCTCTAGATTTCTTTCCTTTTTTTTTTCCCCCCCCTTTTTTTTTTCTTTTTTTCCCCCTCCTCCAGCTTTAAGTATGTTTTTTGGGATTCAATCCTAACAATATGGAGGCAGTTATATAGAATCAGTGCATCCATTGCAGGGGCTATATTATTTTTAACTATAGCATTTCAAAAATGTTTACGTTTTTAAATCAATACAGTTAAATGGGTACAAAACCAGACCTTGGATCAGCCTTTTTATTCCCTTCCCAGTGTCCCAGTTTTTCCCCTTTGAAAATATAATCAGCGTATAGCTTGCTATGTGTAATCCCACCATTTATTTTGGGCCCTAGCCACAATTCCACACTACTCAAGCTGCTTACAGTCTGGGTTGCTAATTAGGTTGTTAAATATGTATTTACAGGGGACACAATTGGCAGTGAACACTAGAATTAAAGCTGAACCAAGGCTTTAATTATAGCTCCTTGTTTACTTGCAAATTTGGAAAAGAAAATACCCAATGACCAGGTGGAGTGACTCAGCAGAAACTTCATGAACACCAATAGTCCGTGTAACAGCTCATGAAAAGGACTTTGGAAAAAAAGACAAGTGAGTTTATATGGAGGAACATGTAATCAGGAAGATTTCTTGTGCTCATGTCTAGTCCGAGTGTGGTACCTCTGCTGCCTCCTCCTGTCTCTGTCCCAGGCAGACCTTCCTGTGACCAGTGTTAGGGTGGCAGCGGGGAGAGGGGGGAGGAAGACAGCTCAGCTGAGATTTATTGAAGATCACCGAGTTGTACTTCTGCAGTATTTGGCAGGTGCCTTCTCTTTGGCTGATGCTTTCCATGCGCAAGTTCAAACTAAAAATAATTGTTGAAAATGAAAAGAAGATGCTGTCTCCTCTTGGAACTGTGGGAGAGGTGGCCTTTGCAAAACATAGTAAAATTGTTTTCCCATAATGAATAGACTTGCAAGTCAAGACTTAGAGGACTCCTGTTTTCTCAAAGGAAATTATGATCTAGGTAATTCCAGTTGCTGCAGTATGCAGACATATCTTAGCTAAATTAGGACTGTGGGATGAGATTCTTCTTTTGTCCCCTTCTCAGGATGGGGAAGGAGTTGCATGTTTGTTTGTATAATTTCACTCATTCGGGTGGTGAAACACTGAGGACAATCTAGTCAGATGCCTGGAAAGAGTTGGACTCTGTTGATCATCTCAATTGTGCCTTTTTATAGTTATTTTCTAATGTCTTTTGTCAAACTGAATATTGTTTGGTTTTATGCTTCTCTGTTAGCTCTGCGAGGTTTTTTTTCCAAGTGCCTGAGCACATATTTGCTACTGCTGTTGAAGCAGAGCAAGGCCTTGCAAGGGCAGCAGTGCAGGCAGAGAGCTCCAGAGGAAGTGGAGCACAAGGAGGATGAGGAGCTCTAGAATATTGCAGCTCTTGCTGTTGTATCAGCTCTAGAAGTGAACTTATAGCCTCTGTCAGTGATATAAGAATCTTTGTGGCTAGTTTTTTCTTTATAAGAAAAGGTGTGAGGCTTTTGCTAATGGTGCTGTAGTTTGCAGACCTTGGCCATCTAGCTTTAGAAATGGTCTGGCAGAGTCCTCGCACTTTGCTTTGTGCTCTTAAGTGAATGCTTACTCCTACTGAAGACAGCACCTAAGCCAGGTCTGTGAAGCATTTTCTTCATTAGGAAAATGATTTTTTTTCCTCATTTTACTCATAAGTAGTGTCATTTTAGTCTTGTCTGGACTCTTATGTCAGATGTTTAATCTCCCCTGACATCTTTGTAGAATTCAGTTTTTCTATGGAAAATAAGTGGTGTTTCTAGAAATATGCTGGCAGTGTGAAGTGTGAGTAGCTTCTCTTCAGAGCTTTAAAGGACAATGTGGAAGAGAAAAAATAACATAGATCCTGGTCTTGGTGTCTGTCGGTGCTTCTTGGAGTTTGTGGTATGATACAGTCAGCTGGCAGGGCTGAGGAGGTGGCTCAAGTTCAGAATGAGGCCAGATCAGTTCTTTGCCAAATAGTTCTGCAAATGGGTCGATCTTTTAGAAGAGCTTTTTTGCAGGTATTTTTTGGTTCCTAGTATTAAGCTTGTAAAGGCTCTGATGAATACCAGGTCATTGTCTAGAATGGTTTTGCAAGCTGCCCTTTTGAAGCTAGGGCACAAACAGCAAAAAATGGTTGCATTGAGAAAGGCCTTGCCATCATATTGTAACCAATTAGCTCTCCATTTGCTGTGTCCAGCTCTGTGTTCACGAGGCTGTGGAAATAACAGGGGATTTAGGTTTGGGAGACATGAGCAGCTAAGGGGTATGGAAAGCCTCTAGGGTGAATCTAGGGAGAAAAACAAAGGCACTGAAGCCAGTTGGCTTGATAATAAGCAGAGCTGAGCTTTGGGAAAGGAAGAAGCTGGGGGAGGCCCTCTTTAATCAGGAAATTAGGGAGGCAAGAGGAGCCGGTGGTAGAACAGATAGGCATGTTCTCAGGTTCTTCTCATTCTGAGCCTTTTTCTGCCTTGTGTGAAATTCAGCATTGCTGCTTGTTGAACTTTCAGTGGTTTAGAATAGATTTGAAGTCTGGTGAGTGTGAGTCTTGGAAGCTGCATGTATCTCTGGAAGTCTGACCAAAATTGGCTGTTGTTCGATTTGGAAAGTTACTAAGCATACTCAGAGATGCTTTTTAGTTCAATAGTTGAAATACATGAAGATTATTTCCTTTTTTTTATGCTAATTGAGGCTTGCATGGCTCTAGGCACTGGCCAGATTGTCCGTCTCCCCGGAACAACTGAATTCCCTGTACCCACTCGGACTTTCTGTATGGATTGGACTACATGTGCTTTCCGTGCCTCGAAAAGCGTCTTCCAAATTTGCCTTTCCTTCAGTCACAGCTACTGCCCATTTGCCTTCAGAAGGGATTTTCTGTGCCTGCTGTTGACCATTACCTCCTTCGTCCTTCACGGGCAGGATGATGGAGACGCTGCTTGGTTAAAAGGAAGTGGGGACACGCATGAGATATGGTAGTGATTGCAGCTGATGGTGTCTGGGAAGACTTGAAGTTTGGGTGGAGAGGAGAGGGGAGTGGGAAAGGAGGAGAGAGTAAAGACTAGGAATGCTTGTGTAAGGAGGCTAGGGAATGCAGCAGAGGATGTAATGGGGAGCCCATTTCTAAGGGGACGGATGGCAGAGATGTAATCTGTGGAAGGGCCTGAGAGGAGGAGGAATGAGAGAGATCTGCTAAGTGTGTGCAAGCAGCAGAGCGAGTGCAGGCGATCATGGGAGGTAGAGATAACACAGGCACAGGAAAGAAATGTTGAGGATTTGGGAGAAGGAAACGGGGAAAGAACCACTCAAGAAAAGGCTAGGGAGGATGGAGCACGTGGGCAAAGAGGGGCCAAGGAGGTGGTGCTTGAGACAGGGGATTGCAGCAGACTGGAAGGGTAGGGACAAAGTGGGGATTAAGTTTGGAAGCATCAGGCGGAAAGTTGGACCACATTCCCTCCAAAGCCTAGAAGCATTAAAGCCATATTCTTAAGTTTTTCCATATCTGCAATCAGCACAAAGATATGTGACATCCTCTGGCAAAGAGCCTCATCCCCCTCTAATGCTATGCTGAAAAAGATGACAAATTGCCATGGCTATCACTTATCCTCTTAGCTGCAGTGACAGAGGTTTGTGCAGTGGATCTTAAGATTGCTGATGACCAATATGGGTGTCAGTATGATGCCACATGTTGGACTTTCTGTTTGCTTTTTTTAACAAGTAGTTCCGTGAGCAGCGGAACTAATGAAGCCTGGTTTCCAGCGGCTCTCTCCTGTGTGGATTCTCTGATGTCTAATCAAGGGTGAGCTTATTAGCCTTTCCCTCAGCAGGGGGCTCTAATAGGGTCTCTCTTCTTTCCCCAGTTGCATATTTTATGAGACTTGTAGTGACTTTATCTTTAAAATCTTTTACGCCTTAATTGGATCCATTTGAAATTGGCTAATTGTTTCAAAATTTTAGGGAGGACAGGTGCGTATGCGCATCCATGTGCACTCATAGAGTTTGGACATGTAAGCTTTGCTTGTATACGAGTGCTGTGCTTGAAGTTAGAAAATGTCACAATTAAGACTGACCATGTGCTTCGGGACATAGTAAGGTGAAAACTTGTGTGATGGCAAGTTCTCTCACTTCTGCTGAGATCTGGTAACTCTGTGTATTTGTGCCTGCATACACACAAACGCCCTTAATTTATAGAAGAAAGCTAAAGGATTTAACAGTGAACACACTACACTTGAGAGTTTTAATATTAGCACATTTTACTTTGCATGTCAATGGAATGAATGTGTGCAGGGAGCTAGTTACTGTGTTTCGACTGAGGAGAGAAAGCTTCGATACCGTTCTGTCTAGAACAGAACTACTTACTTGACCACAGCTTTAATTTGACACTATTGAGTCCTTTATTATGTGACTATAGGTATTGTGTGGACAATGACCTGACACTTGCCTATCAGGCTCCTGCATGTTTGCTTGGAAAGCAAGGAGTGTTTAAAAACATATACGTGTGTGTGTGTATATGTGTGTGTATATATATGCATGGGGCTTGCATAAATGATAAGGATAATTTGGCAAAGGCAGCTTACTGCTAGTTTGAAGAACTAGATGCTCCCTTTGTCTCCCTTTGTCTCTGCCACAGATTTGCTGTGGTGTCCTGCAGCCACATGTTCAGACCTGTGCATAAGTCTGCTGTAGAACATATTCCAATATTTTGCTCTAGCCTTCAGCAGATGCACATTTGTTGCAGGCTAGAAGAGACCGCAGGAAATTACTGTGAAATAATTAACATTTGGTAGCTCAGGTGTTCCCAAACCTTAACCTTCTCTTGTGTATCTCTGAATGTTCCTATTCCTCTCTGTTACACAAAGAGGCCCAGTTTTGCTTTGCAGAATCAATGACTGACAGCTGCAGAACAGAAATGTATAGGAGCTGCCTTTTGCATGTATATAGCATAAATTGGCCTTTGGGAGTCGGAAGGTGTTGGTCCTTCATATCAGGTTGGCCAATCAGAATTAGTGGTTAAGTCTTAAATAGTTGCTCCTCATCTGATTCTTATTTTTGCTGAGGGGGAGGCAGTGATGGAAGGGGGATATTGTGGGGATGAATGAGTGCTTATGGAGCACTGATACTCAGTGAGGGATGCCACACAAGTGACTCTGCTTCATGAGATTTGTCGTACAGTTGACAAGACTTGAGGCTGTATTGCAGAATGATGAACCAAAGAACTGGTTGCTTGTTCATTAGGCGTCTATCTGTGTTATAAAGTAAGGATGTAGTTCATTTGAAATAGTAAATGAGGCTGTATCTGAATGTGCTTGCATTGTGAAGCCAAGCTATGATTCCACAGGTGACCTTAATTCTGCCATTTCCAAATTTGTTAGTGCTTTCTCACAGAGTTTTATGTTCTTTTAATTTTAGCTTTTGCATCTCATCACTGTTCTGGGAAACACCTTACTGTACTTTATTGTTTTTCTGATCTTTAGTCCAATGGTGACTGGTTTGAGAAGTTAGTAGACAAGGTCCTAGGTCCGTTATTGATCTCGAGGTCAACATCAAATCATGGCTGACAGTTTACAGATGGAACCAATAATGCTGGATAGCTAAAAATAATAGGGAAGCTCTAAGTGTAAGGTTGTTAAACTGGGGTTATTCTAGCAAGATATGTTTAAATACAGCCAAAGGAAAGGTGCAGTGTGCTGCATAACGCTGTATTGCTTCTCCAGCACAGTTGGCAATTGAGGCTTTGTTGCTTGAACATACTGTAAAGCAAACAAAGTCTTTTGAGCCTGGACGGAAGCGCCCTGTTGGCTGCCATTGAACTTCTCTGATCTAAGAATAGAGAATATAGGTGGGGAAGCAGTATCCTAGAAAGCAATGACTGTGAAAAAGATTTTTAGGAATGAAATGATATCGTGTAAGCTCCCAGTGTGAGGCTGTGGCAGGAGGAGGTAAATGCAATTGTTACGTGTGTAAGTGCTGGCGTGCTTAAAATGAGAGGTGCAATTGCTGAAGCATGATGAAATACCACAAAGATCTGGACTTGATACTTTTAAAAGATGGTTTGGAAAAACGGACAAACTGCGTAATGTCCTCAGAAATCCAAGAACTGGATAAGTGGTATATGGTGAGGCATTTAAAAACCTCACTGCCCTGCCAGGAAAGTGGTGCATGTCATTACGCATGGCTGTGCGAAGCTACCAAGTGACTGAAGGGCTGGAAATAAGTTGTCTCGAGTCTCCCAGTGTAGCTCATACAGTTTTTATACAGTTTTAAACTGGTAAATACAAGCATAATGTTAGCTTTTGAATATGCATTGATGCTGCTGGATGGCGAAGCCAAAGGTACAGTAATAAAGTGCCCTCGTTTGGCATTTTTATGTTTTCTGGATTATTTAGTTCTTATTCGAGTTTTCTAGATCTGTATATTAAATGGCTACTCGTTCTGCTTTCCCCTACCTCTTAAAAATATTAGCAAGGAAGTGTTTAGTTTCAGCTTTAAAAGACTGGGGGAAGGGGTTAAGATGGCATTCATCATGAACCGTGTCATTTTTAGTAGTTACTTTATTAATTGTGTACTACAAAAGCAACAAATGCTCCTTGCTAATTGAACTGCTGACTTTGACAGCCTAAATTTAGCTCTTATTACCTAGTTTAACTTCAGACCTTCCTGATCTGCCTTTTTTTTTTTCTCTCCTTTTAGGCTTTGGTATATTTTTATAGTCCCACAGAAGGAGCAAGGGCTTAATTAAATTCTAAGAGCAAGGTGAACAGATACTAAGGACTTGAAATCTCAAAGCAGTGTGAAAGTGTACAGAGTCTTGACAACTATGATACCAAGTAATTAGGCAGTAGATTGAAAAATGCTGTGCATCAGTTAGGCAAATTTTACTACAAAAAGCTCTTTCAGCAGGTATTTTATGTTGTAACAGCATCCAGTGGATGAAGCAGAATATTCCATGAACGGTGAAACAAATCTGGCACTACACACCCCCAAATATTCCAGTTGCTAAAGGCATAATTTTATTTATGAGTCATCATGATGAATTTCATATGAGAGCACAGTTAAATTGTGCATCCAGTTTATATTAGCAGTTCATAATTTTGAGAGTGTTTCTGTGCAACATGAACATTACCTCAATGTCTAACTTCTGTAGATTCCCTATAAAAAGAAAGAGTGATTAAATATTGGAAAGCATTACTTTTGATCTTTGGCAAATGGCTGGGTACTAAATGAACTATTTATATGGAGAAATACACCTTTTCATTAATAAGAAATATGCTCTCGTAGGCTGTCTAAATTTTCAGTGACAGAACAAGAACACTGACTGTGTACAGAATGGTGCAGCCAGCAGTCATCAGGAAGTTATATCACACAGTGCAGTCATGTCTGTTCCTTGCTCTCAGAGACAATACGGTGTAAGTAACAGTAGTTTAAAGGTACGATGTGAAATGCTTTGAAACTTGTTTAAATAGTCATTAATCAAAACAAAAAACAAACCACAGCATATTTTATATGCCATTATTTTCTTGCTTAACAAGCAGCAATTTTGGCATTTCTTTTCTCCAGAAAGGAGAGCTTCACTGAAATCAAATACTGAAAACCACCACTGAACTATCAGATATGGTAATCCCATTATCCATAGGGACCTAACATTATTTTGAATCCATATTTGCCCACTAGAGGGCCAGTTGCATCTTCTCCTTTAATATTGATATTGTCTGAGGCAAAACATGAAGTGAAATTACACAGAATGTAATTAAGGAGAGCATTTGTTCCTTTGGAAACCCCTAATATGACGTAATACGAACATGTCTGAAGTGCAGCTTTCTGATGTATTCCAGGGCTGCTGCTTTTATTATTATTATTATTATTGTTATTATTATTATTCCTCTCCAATATACAGCTCATAAATTTCTCCATGCTACATAATATTCTTGCTCTCTCAGGTTTGGTGATAATTAGATTATTGGAAAATGAGTTGTTGAAAAACTTTCCTTTTTAATCTTGTGTCTGAAAAACAATACAATACAATGTCTACAGCTGCTAAATTCAGACAAGATTTTTGGTGGTGGTGTATTTTTTCTCTCTTATGGTCAGGTCTATATTCCACTCTAATACAGGTGCCAGGGATGTTACAAAATATCTTCTTTGTAAATTTATTTGGAAAAATTGAAAGCACACTCAGTCTTTCTTTATTAAAATTTATTCTAGAGGATTTCTGAAGATAGACACCTGATAGAACTGTAAGTAGAGGGAAAGGTGCACAGAAACATTGGACTGTTGAGTAGATGGCTTTTAGGCCTAGTAAAGTTCATGATTTTCAAAACAATGTCGACTTTAAAATACACAGTCTTATGTAGCACACAGAAGAGATTATTCTCCAGCACCTCATTTGAATTAGAACAGAAGATATGTGAATGTCTTCCTCTGAGAAAGGTGCCTAATCATTAAGACATTTCCATAGCCTGAGCTTGTTGTTCCAAAGATGCTGTCTTTCATGGTTAGAAAGATCTTATTTCCTCTTGGCTTTTTCTAACTTCTAGTGCTAGCTACTGTATCAGTATCCCTTTCTTTGTTGCATAAAATGTTCCACTAGTAACTTTTTTTTTTCTCCCTACATAGATTTTTATGGGTATTGACTATAAAATCTTTAAACCTTTCCTCCGAACCTACATAGATCAAGCTCAGTGAATCTCTACTATGAGGCAGATTTTTCCACGCATGACATCATTCTTTGTCTGAGTTTTTCAATAATTGTTGATTACACAGATTGCAGAATTGGGCATACTATTACAAAAAACAGCAGCCATACCATTCCTCATTCCAAAGATTATACCTGCGCTTCCCCTTTGTGCTTCTCTTAGCCATATGAGCACAACATCTCATTGGGAGCTTATTTTCCCTTTGAACAAGTTCTCATCAGGGAGTGAGATTCTGGACTTATTTTGAGAGTATTAGAAATAAATATTCTGTGAAACATAGCTTGATAAATTCATGCTTGAAATTATGACACAATTGCTTAAAAAAGTGAGGAATTGGACTTGGTAACTTGGGTGTTTTTCAATTTAGTGTTCAACTGGAAGTTTTTTCTAGCTTCGTTACTTTCAAGGATACAATCCTCATCCTGTAAGTATGACTTGATAACTCCAACGCACATGCGCTGCCAAATTTAGGTTCAGAAGTTTCAGAAAGTTTGGTGCATAGTGAACAAATGCTTGGAGATACTTTGGTTTATAAGCCAAAGCTACTTTTTTTTTTTTTTTTTTTTAATATGGCTCTGATGTTCATTTTAACTCCTAAAACCTTTAACAGACCTAGGGATAAACAGGCTAAATTATTTCTGTTTGATTCCAGGAAGCATTGGTTTGTGTTTTTGTGAGGGAGGATGTAGAAGAATATGTTCTAGAAAGAGACGCTTCTAGCCAATGTGTATAATGTATGAATGCATTTTAATTTGCGCATCATGTTAGGTTTTGCAGTGGAAGTGAAATAAGAGAAAGATGATGGTAGGAAATGTGGAAACAACTGTTAGGAGATGCTAATTAATGTAAAGCAACAGAGAGGAAAAAATGTTACAGCAGGTATGAAGTGGTGCACTCACTAGGGAGGGATGGCTTCCAGTTAAGTGGCTTCAAATTAAGCTGTGGCTTGGAAGGGCCTGTGGAAGTTAAGGTAGGTGCTGGGTAAATACTACCTACATTATATACACTGACCAGACTGCACATTTCATAAAGGTTTCTGACTCCAGTGTGAATAGTACAATAGTAGATGCAGTGAAGATCTCCTCCTGGGAGGAGAGCAAATAGATGAATGCGGGGAAGATCAGGATCCACTCTGTGGCTTGTAACACCTGCAGGGACTCTTGTCACTGAGCTGTATTTAAACACCTGTAAAACTTGAGGAAATTCCCAGACAAAAACATAATCACCCTGTTGTGAAGGTTGAAGTCAGGTTTGCCAGACCTTTTCTGGTTGGCATTTTTACCTCTGATATGGAAGTTCCAAGTGCAAATTTCATTTTGTCTTTTTTAATCAGCAAGTCTGCAAATGAAAAGCTAAGTTCAGAGAAACCTTAACTCTGCCCCTCAGCAGGCACACATCTAAGAAGAGAGGTGGAAATGTCTAGCTTGGATGCAGCTTCTATCTCTCTATCACATTATCAACCGCAAAATCTTTTACTGTCTTTAACTGTATAACAACGCAAGCTTCTCCTAACAGCCTAGTGTTGTGATGGGGCAGTGGTTTTTAACAGCAGCATCTGTAGCAGATAAATGCCAACTCCCATCTTTCTGTTCAAAGAGTCTGTGTGCCACCAAATATGTTCCTCATTATGGAAATGGGGACAGATGGGTCCAGACTCCTGGACAAGGTGTTATGCATCACGAGTGAGGTAGAAATGATGGAATTCCATGACACCAGTGAAATACTGCATTTGATTTCCAAAGTACTGTTGTGGGACCCGCTAGGAAAACAGCACTGTCCTCGTTTTTCAGCATTGTCCTTCCAACTGCTGAAAAAAACAACAGTGTGAAAGAGTTAAGTGACTTTGGTCATAACTGCTTTTGTAGACTTTGCAAGGCATGGAATTAATTTCTGTTATGAAGTTTGAACCTGGGATTTTCAGACTTTCCAGCTTTTTTTGAATAAAATAAATCATAGATTTTTTTTCTTTTTTTTTGTCTGGGAATTATTATTCCAGTGCCCTTCAGATTCCTGTTGGGAATCTTCTGAAGTGCTCCCCTGTCTCCCTTCTAAGCCTAATAAATTGACCTCTTTAATTCTTCTGAAACCTTTACTTGTCTTGCTGCGAGGTGTAGTGTGGACTCTCTGCCAGTTCCTACATTAAGTTTGCCCCTCTGGGACTGGAGTACTCACAGCTAAGCACAGTGTCCCAGGTAAAACCTCCCCAGAACTGCATAGCAAGAAATTTTCCCTTCTCCATGTAATATGGAAGACCCCTTCCAGTTAGAACTGATCCATATTGGGGCTCGCCCCCGCCGTGACACTGTCTCTTCCCCTCACCCCGGTCCCAGGTGCCGGATGTGTTCGCTGACCTTCTACTCCAAGTCGGAGATGCAGATCCACTCCAAGTCCCACACGGAGACAAAGCCCCACAAGTGTCCTCACTGCTCCAAGAGCTTCGCCAACAGCTCCTACCTGGCCCAGCACATTCGCATCCACTCGGGGGCCAAGCCCTACACGTGCAGCTACTGCCAGAAGGCCTTCCGCCAGCTCTCCCACCTGCAGCAGCACACACGGTAAGGGCCGGAGGAGGCCGGGCCCTCCGCGCTGCATGTTGCCGTCACCCCAGCGTGCTGGGAGTGCCCTGCGCAGGCAGCTGCCTGGGGAGCCCTTGCTCTGTTTCACAGGCTGCTCGCTTCTCATACACAACAAATGGGCAGTAATGGTGTCTTACACGTGACTTTCTGCTTGCTGCAAGGGGCTGGGTGTGCACAGAGGTTAGCACTGCTGTACTCTAGGGGGGTGTCTGTAATGACGTGGTGTTTCTGATGGAAAGTAGGACTTGTTTTGTCAGGGTAAGAGTGGATATAGGAGGGCTGGTCCCTCTCACCCCAGCATAGTTCTGCCAAGCGTCTCAGTCCAGGCCTGCAGCCCTCTGCGGTTCCAGCCATAGGCTTCCCACACACGGATCTGCCAATGCCCCTCAGTCCAAGCTCTATTGTTCCTCTCTCTGGATCCTCCCCCGGTGCAGACAGACCATGGCCTCTTGAATCCGAGGCGAGCACGCTTTGAGACTGAATGCGCTCGCTCACCTTTGAGAGTTGCTCCACGTAGCCAGATAGCGTGGTGCTGTCCCACCCCCTTGTGCCCTCATTCCATCAGCACTAGCCAGATGGCGGTTGTGTCCAACTGCTGCTGCTCCTCCTCCTCTTCGGCAGGATCC
>NW_010590073.1:26499-38026 GCF_000705375.1 Tinamus guttatus
CCGCCTCATCCCGGGCCGGCCCCCCTCTGCGGTCCCAGCCATAGGCTTCCCACACACGGATCTGCCAATGCCCCTCAGTCCAAGCTCTATTGTTCCTCTCTCTGGATCCTCCCCCGGTGCAGACAGACCATGGCCTCTTGAATCCGAGGCGAGCACGCTTTGAGACTGAATGCGCTCGCTCACCTTTGAGAGTTGCTCCACGTAGCCAGATAGCGTGGTGCTGTCCCACCCCCTTGTGCCCTCATTCCATCAGCACTAGCCAGATGGCGGTTGTGTCCAACTGCTGCTGCTCCTCCTCCTCTTCGGCAGGATCCACTCCAAGCTCCACACGGCGATTGTCAAGCCCCACAAGTGTCCTCACTGCTCCAAGAGCTTCGCCAACACATCCTACCTGGCCCAGCACCTCCGCATCCACTCGCGGGCTGCCGCTACTGCCAGAAGGCCTTCCGCCAGCTCTCCCACCTGCAGCAGCACACACGGTAAGGGCCAGAGGAGGCTGGGGGCCCGGCCCTGGCCCCCCGCGCTGCCGGCATGCACCTGTGGAGCACGCGCGCCAAGCATGCGGGGGGCGGGCGGGGAACGCGGCCAGCTGCGCCCCGCGAGGAGGTGGCCCACCCGAGTGGACGGAGCGGAGGCTGCGCAGGAGACACCATGTCAGGGCAGACGTGGGCACATGCTGGCCCTGGGCATCCTTGGTCTTGCACCGTGGGGGGCACAGAGAGAGAGCCATAGAGAGAGAGGCATTGGCCGTAAGGGATCCCAGCCCGGCACCACGAGGGTTGGGCTTTGTGACTGAGTGTGTGGAAGCTTCTGGCATTGCAGGGGGATAGGGACAGACATGCTAGGTGACTTCAGCCTGACAATATGAGGGGAAAAGTGGCTTGAGCGTGATTTGAGCTCTTTTCAAGGCATTGTGGGAAGCGGGAGATGATATTCCTCTCGGTCATACGGGCCACCTGAACTGGGAGCCAGGAGCCTTGGCCTCTGGACCCCTTCCCAGCATCCTTTCAGGTGGCCCATATGCTGAGCTGGCCGCAGACTCATGAGCTCTTGCTTCTCATTCTCTGAACTCTGCTTGACCGCATATCTTCTGTAACACCTAGCTGGACACAGGGGCTAGGCAGAGCTCTCTTTGTCCAGTTAGAACAGCGTCTGGAGGCAATATCATCCCCTACCCTGCTCTCCTGTGTGGCTGTGAGACTTTGATCACGGCACCAGGCCCTGGTAGTCTGTCCTGCCTGGCTGCTCACTCCCTCCCATTTGTGCTCTTCCTTCTTGACAGTATCCACACCGGGGATCGACCCTACAAATGTGCTCACCCTGGGTGTGAAAAGGCTTTCACCCAGCTTTCCAACCTGCAGGTAAGGCGTAGGGCTCGCCCTGCACACCCGTGGGGGAGGCGAACACGGCTGTCGAGCGGGTGGAGCAACTTCTGCCCTGTTGTGGAAGAGAGGGAGGGATTGGGGCAGCTGGAGAGAAAGCAAAAGGGTAATGAGAAGCTGATGATGCATTGGGGGAATGATTTATGGCTCTTCTGCACCCCGAGAAATCACAAAAAGAGTTCTGCTCTGCAGCATGGTAAGCTTGACCTGAAAGTATAGAGACTTGGTAAAGCTGGACTCCTCTCTCTCCCATCTGTTCTCTGAAGTTTTCTGACTCATCTGAAACAAGGCTTTTGCTAAACATGAAAGGTGGAATAAAACAGGAGTGTCTAATAGTATTTTATTTTACAATGAAAGGAGGGGCTGTGAGAATAGGAATTAGGGAAGTAGAGGTGGTGTGCTCTATTCCAGTACCCCGGAGGAAGGCAATTGTAGGAGATGCCAAGTAGCAAAGAGCTGTAAATGCTCGTGAACATCTAAAACAGATTCTACTCTCAAGGGCAGTGACAGATGTGGAGAGTAAAGGTGTCAAGAGGCAGAAGAGGAAAGAAAAAAGGAGAAGACTGAGAATTGGGTGAAGACTGAGATGGGGGTTGTGGAGAGTTGGGTTACTCCCCTCTTCTAATGTCTGGTATGCCCAAGGAAAAGTGGCATCTGTGGGGAAGATGTGGGCTGGAGACAAGAGCTCTGTGTCCTACCCTAGGAGCCAGGCGCGTATCACTCTGTGCCGGGGCCTGGGAAACTTGGAAGGAGAGGTAAAGCTATCCCTAGTATTAATGTAGTATTAATTTTCGGCACTTGCTTTCTCTTTTCCCTGCCCTGCTGCTATCACCCCAGTCCCACAGACGGCAGCACAACAAAGACAAACCTTTCAAGTGCCACAACTGCCACCGCGCGTACACGGATGCTGCCTCGTTGGAGGTGCACCTGGCTACGCACACGGTGAAACACGCCAAGGTCTATACCTGCTCCATCTGCAGTCGGGCCTATACCTCGGTGAGTGTTTGCACCACAGAGCTGCCGGAGCACAAGTGGAAGGAGCTCCTCCAGGTCCCATGGGAGCAGCCCCAAAGGCTGCTGCATGCCTCCCTGTTGGCTTTTATAAAAGTCATCCCCTCCTCTCGTGCTGTTTTTCCTGTTGCAGGAGACGTACCTGATGAAGCACATGCGGAAACACAACATCCCTGACCCGCAACAGCAAGTGGTCCAGGCCCAAGCGCAGGCCTCGCAGCAGCAGCAGCAGCACTTCCAGCCCCAGGGTGGTGGGGCAGCAGGGGCCCCTTCTGGAGACACTAACCAACCCAACCCTCCCCCGCAGTGCTCCTTTGACCTGACTCCTTACAAGACTTCAGAGCATCACAAGGACATCTGCCTCACTGTCAGCACCAGCGCCATCCAAGTGGAACACCTCTCCAGCTCCTAGAGAGACCTTGACCCAGAGAGCAGAAAGCCTCTTGTGCATAGCCGGTGCCCAGGGGCACTGCTTGTGCAGCGGCCCTCCTTGTGCAACAGTCTCTGGCCTCTCTTCCTGCAACAGCCTCTTCTGGCTGTGTAACCCTGTTCATGGCAGCCCCTTGAAGAACAGCGTGGCTCAAGGGGTGCTCCTTCTGTGCAGCAGACTGCCTGGTAGGAGGATGCTTCCTTGTGCAAGAGCCCTTTCCTGTGCTGGGATCACTTCCTCATGCAAGAGCCCCTCCTGTCAAACCCAAAGAAAAGGCCCCCGTTTTGCCTTCTCTCTCACTGTAGGATGTGTCTGAAGGAGGGGTGCCTGTTGAGTCATGCATGGTGGATGGGATGAAGAGAGGGTCCTTGTATGTACAGGGGCTCGGATACTTGTTTTCCGCAGGCCACAGAAGAAGGGTTCACAGCTGGGTGGGGGGGTTTGGGGATTTCCTGAGTGTCTAAGAGAGAGATATCCATTCCTGTCCCTCCTGCTTGCAAAGGGGAGGAGGCCCTGCCCTGAGGACTGGATGGGAGAAAGCGCCTCCCCAGCGGCACGTGGGGCTGGGCACAGCGGGGAAGGGCATGGGGTGAATTCTCTAGACCTGACAGGGGCCGGAGCTGCCTGAGGGCTCCAGAGCATTGCACTCTCTTTGCTGCCCTCGCGGAGAGCAATAGAGAGGAGTCCGAGGCGGCTGCCCCTCCTTTCCCGGCTGTCTGAGGAGCGAGATGGCCCAGGCTCTGTAGGAGTGTGGGTTCCTTGCTCCTTGCTCTCCCTGCCTGTCGGATGATGTGCTAGCAGCCTGTGCTCCTCCTCTTCTCCCTCCTCCTCCCATCCTCAAAAGAGCCTGCAGGCATCAACAACAAACCAAAAAGCGACTGGAGGGAGGGTAAGAGACTGCCAAAATAATCATCACCCTTCTCTCTGCGCCCTTCCTGGAAAGGTGGAGCAGCAGTTCTGACGTGTGTGCTGCCCCCAGTTTCCCAAAGGGAAGGAGGAGGAGGAATAGACCAGTCTTTCCAAGGAGTCAGCAGGAGGCAGGGAAGGGGTAGCTTCTCTTCACTTCCCATCGGAGTGCTCTCCCGGGTTCCCTCTTGCCAAGACGGGCTGGACTCACATGGCAGTGGTGGCCTCTTCTGGACCCTGGTAAGGGGAGAGAATCCCCAAAAGGTGGACAGTGGAGAGAAGGGGATGAAGATCCCCACAGAGACCAATCTAATGAGAAGGGGGAGCCAACAAGAATAAACTGAAGGCCCCTTGAATTTATATATATATATATATATATATAAATATCTTTTCCCCACCCTGGCCCGCTCTGTCCTTGCTGTAACTTGTTTCTATCTCTGTGTTTATAAAACGCATAATCCTGGCAAATTTTTATTTTCAATCTTCGTTTGTTTTTCCCTCTCTCTTCGTCTTCAATTCTCCTTCCCTTTTTTTTTTTTTTTTGGTCCACATGACTACTGGTCTTGTGTCACTTGTTAGTTTATTTGGATCATGGAGGCTGACTCAGAAGAGAGTGAGAAGACAAGGGAAAAAAGCATGTGCTGTTGGGATTTAAAAACAATCACCCACCCAAAGCCTACAGACCCCTCAACTTCTGTATGAACAACCAATAGGGGCTTTTTTTAACCACCTTGTATAGAAATAAATTGGTGTAAAAGGCTTCGTGGAGGTGCTGTGTGAGCACCCTGCCCCTGTGACGTGTGTTCCTTCCCTGTGCACCAGGACAGTGCATGAGCACCTGCTGGGGCGCCCGGGCGGCTCTGCGAGCGGGAGAGGAGCCTGGCCCTGCCCAGGCAGCTGGGTGGCCTGGCCGGGCGAGCTGGAGCTCTGCACTTTGCTCCGTGTGCAGCCCGTGGTGGGAGCTGCTCCTGCGTGTGCCAGGCTGCACCGCAAAGGGTGCAAGTGTTCATAGGGTCGTAGCTGAGGCTAGAAGCTGTCTGATCTGGCTTGCTGCGTTTCATGGGTGACACATCGATCCATTTATCCCACATCGAGCCCCAGTAACTAATATATATTTGAGGTTTGTGTTAGTGAGATGCATTGGCTTGATCTTGAGGCACTGGGATGCGAGAATCTATCCCTCCCATTAGTAGCCTCCTGCAGAGGCTTCATGTTCTGTTTAATGTTGAACCTAATTTCTCTTGCTCTGAATTTGCTTGACTTTGTCTTCCAGCTACTATACGTCCATCCCATTGTTTCAGGCAGCCTTAGAGCACAGTGGGTGTTTATCCTCTGGCCATGTACTTAAACACTGCAGTATCACCTCTCAGTCTCCATTGTGACAAGCTAAGCACAGGGAATTCCTTTAGTCTTTTCACTGTCAGGGATTTCCTCGAGCCCGGGAACTATTTTTCTGTTTT
The DNA here is from genome assembly GCF_000705375.1 of Tinamus guttatus. Next base: position 31,689 of record NW_010590073.1, read on the forward strand.
CTTTTGTTGCATTTCTTGTTGCATTTCTCAGTCTCTTGTGAGTGTTGATTTTGGAAGCCAGTGTTCAAGCGCCCAGTGCCATGGACATAGTCCCCCTGTCTTTTGCCTTACGTTTGCAGAGGGTTGAACTTCCCCTTTTCTCACAGCATTACCTGGGAGCTCACGTTAGCTGCCTGTCTGCTGTGACTCCTGGCTCAAGTCTCAGCTATCCGTGACAGTGATTTCCCCTTTCCGCAGGTATGACCTGAGTTCTTATTTCATTGATATTTAAACTTTATATTTGACTGTACTAAAGATCACTATGTTCAAATCGACCCGGCTTGCTTATGATCCACATTACTCACCATTTTGCCAGTTCTGTCAGTGTTTTTTACTTTCAGATCCATGTTGAAAATGCTACATTGCATTTGACCCAGACAAACTTGAAAAGCGTCATTCAGTGCAACCTTTTATTAGCTTCTTTTTGAGACTTGCACGCTAGGTATTTCTTAATCCTTTTCATGTGTGTTCTGTTGATTATGTACAGTAAAATTTTTGACTTATGGTGCTAGGTCAATGCCTTACAAAAATTTACGTATTTTGCACCTATGCAGTCCCCCCTGTCGAACCAAATGTATAATATTGTCATCAAAGAATGAAATTAGGTTTGTTTTTTTTTAAGAAAATCTATATTTCATAAAAACAAGTTGATAGTTTGGATTATAGGTTATATTTTCATTCATTAATTCCTCATCTCAACAGCTTTTCCATTATTTTGCCTCAGACTAATGTCAGTTTTCATTTGCCTTTTGGGAATACTGTTGTGAATGTCTTAATGGTATTTCTCGAATATCCCAAGATTAATTACAATTGGAATCAATGGGCTAGAAAGCTTGTTAGTTAACTCTTTTAGGACTCCTTGTTGTTTGCTGACTTAAAAATATATATCCCTAGATTCTGTCTAATCTTCTACTTTGATACTAAGGTACTGGAGATAAATTAGTATTTTCAAACTACTACCACATCCTGTTACTTTCTGCTATTTATTGACTGGTTTGCCCTGTCCGTGTCACTAGAAATGTCACCATTTTAATCTATGCTGTTGGTAAGATTTTGTTTCCTTTTTTACTTAAAGGAGCAAAAGATCCCAAATCCCTTTCCTACTTTCTGTAGTTATGCTAGCCACGGAGCTTTCCTTTTCAGCTTTATAACGCCTAATTTATATTGCTTGCTGTCTGGCCTTCCCCCTTTTCATGTGTTATATTTTGGCCTTTCTTGAAAAAAAAGAAGTTTGTAGTTACTCACAGACTTTCTTCACTGAACCCAAAATGAGCTTTCACACTTTCAAGTTCTTTCTTGATAGTGGAATTGGGGCTTTTTTTGGCCATACAAGAAGTTTTTCTTTAAAAGAATTTTCATTCACTTTTTTTTTTTTTTTTTTTTTCTCACGGGTGACTTCTGCTCACCTTTGGAAATTAGCTTTGTGAAGCACAGACTCTGTGTAGTTTTGTTACTGCTTGTGACTGTCCTCTGCATGTCCATATTCAATATGAGCTGGACATAATTGCTAATTTCCCCTTAAGTGACTCTTATCTGTTATGCATTGCATTGAAGCCCAGAAAGTTGAGTTTTTGGGTGCAGTATCTTTTGTTAAGAAAACTACCATTTAAAAAGTTGGAAACATATCTTGCCGTCTGGCTAAATATCCTGGGGAACATCTCCCAGGTTAAAACTCCTTGCAGTGTTTTTTTCAGTTTGTATGTTACAGCTGCTGGGAATCATCCCTCCTGGTCCCCGTTGTGATATGTTTGTTCCTGTCTGTACCCTTCTCCTTCTTAAATTGTTACCTAGCAGAGGGATCCATGTGTACTTTAAGGCTGTACAATCCCTGTGTTACCACTAATTACCAGTACTGCTGCCCGTGTTTGTGCAGTTTGTTCTTACTGTTTGTCCAAAAAGAAACTAAAGGTTTTTGTTTTTTACAATGGGACTTTCCCACCGAGTTTCAGAAATGACACTTTATTCCAGGCATTTTTTTCTTCATCAATAATAATTTCTTACTTCTCTGTTTACCCTGGCTCCTGTTGTTAGTATAATAATAGTATCTTACTTTCATTAACTCTGTCACTCATTTCTTTTCAGTTTGCATCAGGATTTCCTCTTTGCATTTTTGTGGATGTTCAATTTTACACCGTTAAAACACTTCAGGTAGTTTAAAAATGATAGGATGCAAGATATAACATCCAAAATTCTCCCCTATTGGGATGAAGCCTAACGTTCCACAATGAGAGTCTTTTGTTTTTCACTCTGTACAGCTCAATTACTTAATTTTCACTCACAAGAGTGGGATATTCCCCAAGAAGATGTCATGGTCTTTCCACTTCGGCAGCCTGAATTCTTAAGCCTTGTGTTTGGCTTGACGGTGCCAGTCCGTTTGTTCCTGTAAACTTGTGCCCACAATGCCCTGGATGATGACTTGAGTCCTGCCTTACGCTGCGTCTTGTGTCTTTGCTCAAAGGCAGTAGCCCTCCTTCTCCTTTATAGAGTCTGTTGTCCGTTCAGAGCTGGAGTTGGAAATTGTCACTGCTTTTAAAGGAAGGAGTCATGATGGAGGTTTGAGACTTAGGAAAGTCACCAACAAAATAGTAACTGAATCTCTGCTATGAGTAATTATAGTATTACTGATTTATAATCTTCAGGAAAGATTTCAGACTTAAATAATTAGAAGAATTTGGTTATTCAACCCTGTTCCTTATTAAAGGTTTTCTGTTGGTTATCATTGCCATTAAAAATGCCTTCTATTTTATTTAATTTTTTAATCTATAGGGCCTTGTTTTGCCTTTGTTCAGTTCATATTAAAGTCTTTTGCTATCAGAAATCTTTCTCTTTTCTAATGACTTACAGACCATGATCAAGTCACTCTATTCATCTTCCCAAACAGTGAAATTAAATTGAGCTGAGGTCCTCAGTAAGGCTGGGTTGTGTCATGTAGTACTTATCTGTCGTCTTTCTTTTTTTCTTAATGAATGATCAGGCTGTATCGTAGTCAGACAGAAGTCATGCTGTATTAGGCCAACAGTTATCTTTAACCACCAAACTTACAGTGCTGTAAAAGGATATGTGGTTCTTTTAATAAGGATCTTCTACTTTTAATTATTTTTTTTTCTGAGCAGAGTGCATCCTATATAATTTACACTGTGATTTTGCCAAATCAGTGTTAAATTAACTGGCTTAGAGCCAGCTGGATGATCTCATTTCCTTTTAAAATACGTTTTAAATAAAAGTATTTGCTGATCTTCTGGAACACTTTCAGAACAGTTTCAGAACAAAACAGAGTTGTTTTGAAGAGAAAGCCCATTGCTTCCCTCTGTTTGCCAGACAGTTTAAAGATACTCAGCTGTTTCTAGCTACAGAAGTTTTAAGATGCTTTATTTAACAGCTAGACATTCTCCTCAATCTCATTGGCAACACATATTTCATTACTTCTCTCAAATTTGTCTGTCACTCAACTTCCTAATATAGAATATAATTATAAGCTACTGCCTCTCTTCTGCATTGTTACTGATATTTTATCATCTTTATATCTAGTAAAGGATATATATCATGTCTAGGATTTTCTTCTAGCTAATATTTTGCAGATAATATACCTAAGAGCTGCTCAAGTTTACTAGTACATTTTTAGAACACAGCAGGAAATTGCTTATTTCTACGTTTTCTTATCTACAAGATAGGTACCTGTTCAATCTCCTTACCACAGATTAAATTTATGTGCATGGTGTCTTGCTTCTGTATAGTAGAGCATCCCCTGCCTTACAAAGTATTAGACAGATGTAGTGATTTGGTCCAACAAACATTTCGATTTCATGAAGTGTCTATGTAATGAATGAAAAAAAATGGACGAAAAGAAATGGTGATTCCAAAGAACTAGAGTCTGTGCCTAGTTTTGCTGCTGAACTAGGGTATGCTTTTGGAGTGTCTGCACACAGCTATAAAGTGGGGCCATTTATGTCCTGTTTCATATGTAAACTCTAAACCAACTCTGGAGCGGGGCACATGATGATCCAGATGAATTGTTTGTGAGAAAGAAGTGTGGGTACATCTAGTCTTTCCAGTAGAAGGAGAAATACAGAGCAGGAACCTCTTGACCTGAGATGTTGAAGAGTGAGGAGGGTTAAATAAGGACCTCTACAGTGGGGAAAAAAAAAAGGGGGGGGGGGGGGGGGGAGGGGGTGGGGCGACCCAAACAAGAGGCTCTGGAGTTGTAGACCTCCTTTGTGGTATGCATAAAGATTCCTCTGAAGTAGTAGCATTCACTCATGGTCCTTAGACTGCTTTTAAGAGGTCTGTGACTGTGAAAGGTAGCTGAAAAGCTAGAGGCTTGTTATGCAAATGTTTACATTTCCAGGGAAAAAGCACAGGCATCTGTAGATCAATAAAGGTCGAGAATCACTTTTCTACACTACTTCAATAGGCTGTTTAGTTTCCCCATCTGAGACACACACGCCTGCTGCGGAGCAACCCACTCACTCATCAGTGATGCCTTCCTCCAAATTGGAGGTATTTGCTGAGCCACCCATAGGATGTCACTGCAGTAGCATATGGGGCTTCCTTACCAAAACAGTTACCCGCGTATTACTATGGTAAGGCTGGCCTCATATGCCTCTATAGCATGTTTCAGAAACTTAAGAGCTCAGGAACTAGTTTTTTCTGAATTGGAACATTTCTAATGTCTGCCAGATCACGCAGGTGTGCTGAACTCGCTCTCCCGATTCTTTCCAGTTGCACAGTGGCAGTTAAGGAGGCTAGAGATCTATCTATATGTTTTTTTCCCTAGAGTTTGTTACAGACCAGATAGAGTTGGTCGTTCCACTTCAGTAGTCTAGTGTTTTGCTATCTTGCTAGCTGGGCCTCAGAGGGTTAACAAGGAAGGGCCAGGTAGTGTCTTGACCGAACAAGTGATGCCCAAGGATGCCTAGTTCTTAGCACTGGCTCCATCTAGCCTGGTAGTTCCATGCAGGACATGTTCAGGTGTTTTGGGTTTAGCATTGTGGAGGGGTATAGGAAGCAGATGTTGTCATGCAGGAGCCAAATCCTTCCGCTTAATTACAAGTTTAAGGCAATTTATACAGGAATACATAAAGGAAAGAAAAAAAAAGCGTATGGAGGCTTAACTGAAACTAGCTGCTTCAAAAGGGAACCAGAAAGAATAAGTGTTTTAAGTAATTAATAAATAAATTATAAATAACATAAATGCCTACATGAATAGGCCCCAAGAATATTGCATCTTTAAAACACAGTGGACTTACTAATTAACCAAAGAGTAGAATGGTGGATAAAATGAATTGGAACTGTTTCAATTATAGTAGCTTCTTGAAGTCTTCTATTTCAGGCTGCCAAAACAATCCCTGTAAGCAAAGGTCTGGCACACATGGAGATCTTTGGAAAAAAAAAAGCAGAAACATGCCTGGTCAGTTCTCCTTCTGGACTCAAGGAGTCCAGCAACAAGGTACTCTGTATAAAGGCAGAGCAAGGTAGGCAAGCAGACAAGAGAATGGCAGATGAAATTTATCATTGGCCAAAGGTAAACGCAATGTCCCAAGCACCTTACAGCACGCTACACTAACCTAAATCTCATCAAGTGACGATCCTGAAAACTGTGGAACCTGAAGGCCAAAAAAATTAAGATGTTTTTTTTCTCTCAGCTTCTTTGTAACCACCCAGAGTTGTGACCTCACCCTTTCTCCCTAGCACAACACCAGTTCACACATGAGCAGCCACCAGCAAAAGATACCCCGCGGACGGGTTTCTGAAGCCTGCAACAAGGGAACTGCTTACCTAGGAGCACCCTGTATTCAGTCAGGAGCCGGGCTAGGACCAGGAGCAGAGAAGACGGCACGGTCACATGTTTAACTTGTAACTTCACTACTTTTGCCAGCCCAACCAGCAAGTTAAAAGTGGTTCCATACTGCAATCATTTTACAACTAAGCCTCTGTTCGTAAGGCAGCAGCAGCTGATGATAGGTGGCAATGATGATAAGTGATAGCTGTCATCTAGCTGTGGTGATTTTAGCTAATATCATAGCTATCTAGCTATGACAGCTGATGGTCAAGGGAGACACACAGCGCTGTAACGCACCTCCACCCCCAGGGCTGTCCACGGGAGCCCCGTCACGCTGTCCAAATCTACTCGAGGACACAAGATCCCCGTCACCTCCCGGAGACCGGGCCCGTCGCCGCTAACAGCGCGCGGGAGGAAGCGGTATTCACCCGCTCAGAGCAGCGGTGAGGAAGCAGGCGACCGCCTCTAAACCGCTCGCCCTCCAGAGCCCGCCCCGCCGAGCAGGGCGGCCCCAAAATGG
>NW_010590073.1:38156-84477 GCF_000705375.1 Tinamus guttatus
TCCCAGTACGCTCGCGGGTGGGCGGCTCCCTCTTCCCGGCCTCCCCGCGGGGAGAGTCCGGCGGCAGCAGCTGCCCGCGGGTAGGACCGAGACGAGACGAGCCCGCCCTGGGTCACTTCTCCGTGCGCGGCCTGGCCCTGAGGTGAGGGGCCGCCTGGTTGCTCCCCTCGCCGGACCAAGGGAGCTGTGGGCTGGAGCGGAGGTGCCGGCGGTGCCCGCAGGGAGGTGTCGCATCGGCTGTCTTCGCTCCCGGTGGCTGGGAAGGTGCGGGCGCGTTGTGCTGGTCAAAGCAGAGCCGTGTACGTGCCACTGGAGTTGGTAGCCTTCTCCGAGCCTTCCCGTGGTATCGCCTTGCTTTAAGTCGCTTATATTTTGGTAAAACTCTGCCCTTTGAGGGGCGGAGTGGGGAGGGGGAAGATTCTGATTTTTTTTTGTTTTCCTGCATGTTCTTGAAGTAGGCACATAGACAAACTGGATTATTTGTTCTTGAATAAACATGTTCATGTGTTCAGATCTGATGACCCGTTCTTTTGTGAACATTATTCCCGCCTTTTCTTTCTGATCTGGTCCTTTGGCACCGGCAAGATTGGTGATGGGCAGCACTTGAAAAGCATAGTGATGCTGGCAACGTGTCTTATACTTCATTATATTTGGCCAGGTTAAGTGTCTTGTCTGTTTGTGTGTGATTGGGAACTTTAGAGCTTTCAGCTTGGTTCTAAGAACTTGGTTCAGAAGTAGCTGCCCTGAGGAATAAGGCTGACATGATGCTGAAATGGAAACCAAGGTTTCCTTCCCATGTACCTTCAGTGCCCCTTTTGTTATTTTGGGGGGGGGGGGAAAGCAAACAATGTGAAATAATTTAGGAAAGTTCAAGAATCAAAATTCTAGGTAAGAGCCTGGAACTTGCAGATAAAGGAATGAAATACTGGGATTTAGAATCAGAAAGCGGGGAAGAGAAAGATGCAGAATTGAATTTTGAGGTATGATGGGTATTTGTGGAGTAATAAATGTCTGGCTGGGAAGAGAGGATGCTGTGGATGAGCTTGGCGACTAGTGAGTGCTCCCATCAAAGCCAAAGATTTTTGCATTTCATTGCCACTGACAGCTAAATTCCATGAAACCTCTGGAAACAAATCTGTTCACCTCAAGCGCAGCCTTGCAGAGAAAATCACAAGCTAGTATTTCTTCTCTCAGCTAAGATCAGTATTGTCTTCCAGTTGAGGTAGTTTACTGTCCTGTTGAATGTGGATATCAACATGTTGTTGTGGAGCGTTATGCGTTAAAGAGTATTTGTTTAAAAAAAAAAAAAAGGCTTAGTCTTTTCCTATATACCCTTAGAGCTCCTAAGGCTGTTGTTGATTTACTTTCTCTGGTGTCCCACACACAATATTACTGCTCTTTCTTAACCAGTTATAAGACAGTTGTGCTTAAGCTAGAGTTTACCTTTTAGAAAAACTGATCCTATGTATTTTAATGCTGCTGGTTAAAGAGAATCCCTGTCACTCCCAGGTAAGTGAGCCTGTTAATTAGGCATCTCTGTCATGGCTTTATGACTTTTGTCTCAAACTAATCTTCATAGTTCTGATATGCAGTCATTTCAGCTATTTTGCCTTTTAACTGTTAAACAAGTGTCCTCTCATAAGAAGTTTCTTTCTCGACTAGACTGTAATTAGTTAAATCTTAATTTAACAATTTTTTTTTGCTAATCTCCCATGATAATATCTTTCTCAAAGTTTTAATTAGCCTTGTTGTTCTCTTCTAAGCCTTCTCTAATTTCTTGTCCTTCTGCTTGAATTTCTGACTCTCTGAAAATATGTACAGCCCTTTATTACCAGTCTTCATGGTGCTAACTAAAGAATTCAGATTATCATTCTTCTCTTGGGCATTCCCTTATCCTTGTTTACCATTGTGTTTCAGCTGGGAGCTCATGTTCAAGTAATTGTCTGACATAATATTCCAATCTCACTGCTTCCCAGAAATATGGTCCAGCATCCTGTATCCGCCACTCTTATTGTTCATTCCGAAATGTGTTATCCTGCAGGAGGCTTCATGGAAAATATCTGTTTCATTCAGGCAGTATCTTGCTGTCTGTTCCTTTTGTTCTCATTTTTCCAGTGTGTATCTCATTTACAAATAAATTTTCCTTTTGTTGGATCAAGAACTGCTTCATGCGAAATTTGCACAAATGCTGAAGCCACTTGTGATAGTTCTCCATACTGTGTTCTAATGCCTTGTTATGTAGCAACTTAAATTCATTTTAATATAGCTCATATTCTTTTCTTATCATTCTGATTTTTTATGGAAGATGCTTTCTGATACCAGTTCACATATTTGTTATAGGCTGTAGTTTAATATTTTAAAACTTTGTTTTTTTTTCACTGATTAACTTTATAACCTTACCCCCCAAAAAAGTTAACCTGAGCAAGATGTTTTTCCCACTTAATCTGTTCTGTCAGGATCATTTAATTCTTTGAGATGATTCCAGATCAGCTCTTCCTTTTTTCTTCTCTGGATTCCTGCCTGTCTGATAAAGTTTAGTTTTTCCCTTGCTCCTTCCTCCTCCCTGCCCTTTTTTTTTTTTAATGATAAAATAATGTTCCAAAATTTGCTGAAAGATGATGCAAATACATAGCTGGGGACTTTTGGTCAGTTCTTTTACAAATGCCTGATATTTTAATAGTCTAATAATTTACCTGGTGGAATGGATTTTCTTTCTACATTTTAGTGCTAATGTAGACACAAATCTTAACTGTTTTTTTTTTTCTTCTCACAGAATTTCTCTTTCATATGATTTACTGGCTGGATCTGCTCAGGGAATGAGTGAGTGTGTGATGAAAGAGGGCAGTTGCTTGTAGATGTCCTCTTCCATTCCTTGAAGAAAGGAGGGTGTGTAATGAATTAAATGAAGATTTTGTAGGGAGAGAAAAGGTGATCTTATGGTTGAGGCAGTCGAATCCTATTTTGACAGAGTGAGTTTAATATTTGCATTCTTAACAGCTATGTAGCATTTTTAGGCGTTTCAAGTGGGATAGCTGTAATTAGCTGGCCTTCTTAGCATTAACCTTTTTACCTCAGGTATTCATGTTATTGGTAAGGGAAGTGGGCAACTGCACAGGTGTGCTGGGAAAAAAAGCATTCTAACATTGCAGTAATTAACACCTTAAAGTTTATTACCAGATCAGTTTTTGAATGGTGTGTATATGACTTAGGACTGAACAAAGAGGATAAGGTAAAACACTGAATCACTGCACGGTCACTTGGTTTGAGAACCACCCTCAAATGGTGGTTCAGTGGTGGCCTCAAATGTGGCAAATCTCATTTGATTGGGCAGTTAAACTTCACAAGAGGTCTGACAAAGTTGCTTGTACAGCCTTCATTGTTTCAGTTCATATCTCTACTCCTCTAAAATTCCTTTCCAAGAGATTTTTGTGGAATAGCCAAGATAACAGTGTTTCACTTAGTAAAGTGTCCAGCAATTTCTTAGCTCTGGTATTTCAATAGCTTTCTAGTCCCTGCTGCAGTTTGACACTGGGTTTAGGCCTAGGATCACCTATGCCTTTGGCTTTGCTCTGAGCCATCAGTTGTGAATATCTGAAATGTGTTATGACCCTAGCAGGCATTTTTGCAGCAGAAAAATAATGGGTCTTTCTTATGGCATTTCTCTGAGGATGTTCAGAATATGTCTTGTCTACGCTGGGCCCTTCCTTCCTCATAGTGAAGCTGACACTTTGAGAGCAATACTGAGCCAAATGCTTTAGGGAAAGGGAAGAGGAGTGTTTCTTGTTCCAATTCTTCCTGAATGTTTTTTATTTGAGCCTGTCTCTTTCTTCAGTTCTCATTATTGTCTCAAGGTAAACATGAAAAGATGTGCATCTTCTCAAATGTTCTCCTCATTCTAGTTTATATCTCTAGAAGGTCTCTAAACCATTTTGTGTCTGCTTCTAAAAAGAGAACACAGGATACTGAAACAGTTTCACTCGTGTTAAGTAGTGCAGGTTTAGCAAGGGAGAATGCATGGGTGCAAAGAGTTTACAGAAATGTAGAAGGCAACGAAGGAAAAAGAATAAAGAAGAAATAATGGTATTTTGTGATGAGAGGTTTGGATGTGTGTGAAGACTCCTTAGAGGAGTTTGTGCTTTCTCAAACTTGTGTTGCTCTGATCAGCTCAGTATTTGTTCTCCTGTTGGGTTAGAAATATGGTAGTGGAGACTTTGAGGAGCAAAGGGGAGAGCGGCTTCTGTAGGTTTTCTAGAGATGAGATACAAATACTGGGATTTTTTTTTAGAGTTTAGATGCCTCGGGGATTGTAGAGCTTCTTTGTTCTAGACGTTATTGAAGTATGTGCATTTAGCAAATCATCCCAAATAGCCTACAGCAAGTCTCTGTTCATATCTGGAAGTGTCACCAGTGTAGAGATGATCTTTATAGCAAAGGGAGCTGCTGTGCATACATGTTTGCTGCCAACAGCACTTCCCTGTTTCTCCACTGTGTGGGTGTCAGGACAAGGCAAGTACATGCAGTGACACCTTGCAAAGTTACCTTTTATGGCATCACAACTGAGGAATATAGTTCTCCTCAGCTCTCTGGTGCTGGAAGTTGTTATGAATTGATCACCTTGCTTGCTTTTTTTCTGTGTGCTAATGTTGATTATGTGTCTGTCCAGTTGCTCAGCTGTGGTGAACACAAAGATTATATTTGTGAATATGTTCTTTGAAGCAGTTAAGTAGTACCTTCTTTGTTGGTTCCCATCGTTGTCCATCATGTATACTCCTGCCTGGAGCAGTAAGATTGTTGCTTTATTTCTCTTTTGGAATAAATGCTTCTTGTTGTTCCGGTTGGGATGTGCATGCTAGACTGGAGGGAAATTCAAATGCCCATTCAAGCGTATGTTTGAGCTGATCTGATATTGAATATATCAGTGTAAAATGTTAATAAGTCATGGTGACAAAATAATGATGCTTCCAGCTTCGCCCACCCTGAACCTGCAGGGACCAGTCAGCCTATGTTTGGTCTAGCACTGACATTCCTAAACACTTGGGGGAGTCATCACCGTAGCGCTGGCAATCTCAGTGCACTTGGGAGGCAGCAGGATGTCACTGGCCTCTCTGCTCAGATGGCTGCTTGATATTTATTCTGTTGTCTTGGAGGCCACAAGTCAGGACCTGTTCCAGGAGCAGACACTAGGACATATCTGCCTCAGTGGAGAGGGTGGTGGAGACAGCAGACTTAGATGAAGAGTCCTCAGCTGGTAAATTAATATGGTATTGTGGAGTCACTGTGCTTTTGGAGGTTTCCCCCCTTTTTTATGACAATTAGAGAGGTATCGAGCTTTCTGTGCTGCTTCTGCTTGCATATGTCAATAGGCACGTAGAGGTGCACTTCAGGGCTTGCCAATGCTGCAACACTTATGCCAGCAGTAGCTCAGAGCACCACTAGCAGCAGAGACTCCCTTTAAAGTCACCTGCCTTCCCCATCCTGGTCCTTTCATTCTGGCATGACATGAGTTAGCCCATGTTCTTCCAATGTAGTTGCATCTACCAGGCTTTCCCTCAGTGTAGCTTCATCAGCTGAAGTGTGATTTGTAGTGTCTGCTTAATACTCTCTCTCGGAGCGTTGCTGTGGTATCAGAATTTGCTGTAGACTAACCCTTGATTCCTTCATGGTTCTGTTACCATCTATCTGCCTTCCACATCCTCCTGTAGCTCTTTTCTCTCACCTTACCTTCTGTCATTTCTCTTTTCCTTCTCCCATGTAGCATGTGGCCGTACCTTCCTGTTCCTCCTTATAGAGTTCCTCACATGATATTTTAGATATGCAGATCTCTTAGTAAGTGTTTCTGCCATATTAGTGCAGTGAAAGATCTCATTCGCAATATTGAACCTTTGGGTCTTGGATCAGTTGGGTTCGTAAGGCAGCACACGCAATCCGTGGCAAACTGAAGATCTCGCACGAGGAGAAGTTTTGGTGCTTCACAGCTAGCATTTGTTTCTGCCTGAAAGCTGTGGCACAACTTACACTTAGCTAATGTATTTAATATTGATGATGACCACTTCGTTTAAATTTAGTTTTGTTCTTTGACATTATTATCGGAGCTGATACAAAATAGAGTTACAAGACAAAGCATAGTGCATTTTCCCCATCTTCACTTACCTACCAGCAAATCTGATTATTTTGGCAAAAGTCCTGCCATCTTTTTGGTGGTGGTGCCTGCTGTTGGGACTTGCCAGAGTTACAGACTGGAAATGCCTGTAGTGTTGCAGGTGGAGTTATACATCTCATTCAATATGTCAGTCTGCCAGATCTCTGGAACTTTGGAAATCAAAGTTGATCTTTAATCCAGCAATAAAGATCCCTTTCCCAGAACCGATATCACTGCTTACTGTGATATTAGTTACTGTCTTGACTGTGGGTGCTGTGGTATTGAATGCAGGTAATGAGAACATACCCAAAAGATTCCTTCCTTCCCAAAGAAAGGCTTGGGGGGGGGGCTGTTATGTTTCTTTGGCTATGACAGTGACTGTTGTTGCTGAGTGATGCTTTTTTATGTAGGTGGCAGCTAAAGCAGAGACACCTTGGTGGGCTCGTGTATGGTACAGTGGCCGCAGGCTCGGGGCAAGAGAGTGTCAGTTCTCAGACTGCAGCATCACTATAGTACTGAGCCATGCACAAGCAGAGAGAAGGGTGAATTATGTTCAGGCACCAGTTTCAGTGAGCTCCAGGAAGATCGATGTGAATAGGAAGATAACAAGCCAGGACTGAGCGGAAGCTGTTCAGCTTGTTCAGCTGCAGTTTTGTCTTGTGTTTTATGTTCTTAACAGACTCTCTGGGGCATTATTTGTAAGGAGATATTCTGCTGCTTTGCACTGCTATGGGAGTAGATTGAGCATCTTTGTCACTGTTCTGATTGCAAAGTCACTGCGCTAATAATTTTTTTATTCTCTTCAATTTATTGACAAAACCTCTTCCAGGGTGTTGCTCTAGTAATAGATTTGCATATCTTTACTACTTTTTAACTAACTTTGCTGTGTTTTTAGCAGGGAAGGAACTCAAATGGCAGGAGTTTGTCTCAGCAGTGAACTTCTGGGGGTGATTGCTCCTGGATATTTGACAGTGACTGATCTGGTGACTCGGTGCTGGGCCCCTTCCAGGCTAGGCAGCGAGTGCTTGGTAGCGCTGCACTCTGCAGCGGTGCTGGGTGCTGAGAGCCACAGGCAGCAGCCTTTATCTCCTGGGGGTGAATGCTCCCTGAGCAAGGCAGCTAAGGAGAAGAAAGATGGAGCTGCCTGAGGAGCTGGCAAGAGGCAAGGAGATGCTGGGAACAGAGAAACTCTGGACGATAGGTGGGACAGGCTGGAAGGGAGATGCCGGATAATCTGCGATCTAGAGGCAAAGGGAGAGCACACTTTCCAGCTGAGGTTATATGCTGGCCTTAGTGACAGCTGGTGGCAGATTTTTACACTAACGTCTATAAGCACATTCCCTTTTGACTTCTACAGCAGGAACAAATCCTGGACGAGGTTTCTCCTGTTGTTAGAAAATTGCTGTGAAACATAGCAGTAACCTCATTTAGGCTTGTTCCACCCCGAGAATACCATCCTGCTGGTTTCTGTGTTTGCTCGGGTATTCTGTTATTATAAGGATTCTATCCCTGCGGAGGGAAAGTGTGACTGTACATGATGTAATTTATGTTTTTAGTCACTTTTCTTTATGGAGAAGAAAAAGCAAATTACACCAGTTCTTTTAAAAGGATTACAAAGTCAAGAATTTACAAGTCAGGATGTTCTAGAGGTAATAAACTCTGTGTAAATTTGACACATTTGCAATGAAAGAAGAGATACTGTTTTCCTCTAGAGAATACCTGTCTCATCTGCTGTAGGGGAGGAATGAAAAGTAGTGTACTGCTTTATGACCCATGTTTCATTTGCTGTACAAATTTGAAAGGTTTGGCGTCAATGAGGCTGCAGATTGCAGGGAGGAGAGGGGGGGGAAAAAGAAAAGGGCGGAGGGGAGGATGATCCTGTGTTTCCAGAGCTGAATTTCGTTCTTGCCATCGGTTTTCTTTGTGAGCAATGAGAGTTTGCATGGAGCTGTTTCCCCTTGTTTTATGAGACGCGTTGTTGAACCTTAAAGATCTAATCCGGTAGGCTGCTTAAACCTTGTACGGCGTAGGTCATATTGGGCAAATGTGTAAGGACAAAATTTAGGAATGCACAGGGAGCATTTTACTGCTTCCTAATTTTTTGAGAACTTGATTTTGTACTGCTAACTGTCCTGGAATGCAGGGAAAGGGGAGCAGTGTTTGTGTCTATATTGGAGAGTGAGTTCTGGAAGCAGACCTGCTTCTGTAGCTCTTTGGCCACTTTTTAAAAAATTACTTTTTATTAAGGAGTAAAGGTTTTTATTCACTCTAAAGACAACAAGAACCAAGCTTGGAATTCAGGTTAATGCAGCAGTGCTGGATCTTCCTTTGATTATGCAGGCATGAAAAATGAGGATGTTTTTGTTAGTCTTGTCAGTTGGGCATCTGCTGATGGCTGTGGGAATTTCACCTAGCTCTTTCAGAGCCCTGCGGACATTTGTTATTTACCTTGCCCAGCAGAAGTCCCTCTTCCTGGGTACTGGATAGAGCATGCTGAGATTGTGGGGCAGAAGGCAGAACAAGGAGCAAGGGACAGTGGGTGCCTCTGTCCTGCCTCGCACATGATCCTGGGCTCTGTGCAAAGCATCTCCTGTTCCCTGCCTGTGAAGCAGATGCACTGATACAGATACAATGAATTAACATTTGATCAACCTTAGTATTGATGTCCTCACACAGAAATAACTAAATGACAATGTGTCGCTTATTTTTCTGTTTATTTTTCAATACTAAATAGAGTTTTTAGGTGGATATGCTGACTGACTTCATTTTAATTCTGTTTTGCTGCTTTTTTAAATTTAGGTCTTTCTTCATGGCGGCAATTTTCTCTTAACTAGTGCATATCATAGAACTGTGCCCCTGAATTAAATCTATCATGTCTTTGTAATCTGTGTCATTTAGAGTTGACAAAAAATGGAAACCCACTATTACACACAAAGAAATGGTGCCGGGAATCGCTAGACTAATGGATGTATTTCAGTTCAGTTAGCTTGTCTTTCTGCACTGGCATCCTGGAAATGAATATGACTTGTCTGTATATTGTCCTTTCCCTGCAGGTATTGAGAATCTGCCCTTTGAATTGCAGAGAAACTTCCAGCTCATGCGAGATCTGGATCAGAGAACAGAAGGTGAGGGTTGGAGCTGGTTCTGTGACAGGGCAGAAAGCTTGACAAGCTTTTCTTTTGTTTGCTTTCAGCATCGGGATCTCAGGGCATGGGAGCAAGTCTGCAGCTGCCCACAAACGTGTCTGGCTTATCAGAGGTCTTTGTGGTGTGTGTGTGTATTTATGTATCTAACTTGTTTCAGACCTCAAGTCGGATATCGATAAATTGGCAACAGAATATATCAGCAACGCACGGACTTTGTCTTCAGAGGAGAAACTGGGGCTTCTCAAGCAGATCCAGGAGGCCTATGGGAAGTGCAAGGAGTTTGGGGACGACAAGGTTCAGCTGGCCATGCAGACCTACGAGATGGTATGAAGGGAAGTGTCTGCTGCTGGTCTTATGATGGGCTCTGCTAAAATCCCCAGCCCTAGAAAGGACCCCCTCACTTTAGGCCCTACTCACTCTTGCTCCTCTGCTCCTTGGGCGGGCCCTGAGCCCTCCTCTCTTTGCCCGCTTGGGCGGTGCCCCATGGTAATTCCTGGCCACTGTCGTTGTTGCAGGTGGATAAGCACATCCGGCGGCTGGACACGGACCTGGCCCGCTTCGAGGCTGACCTCAAGGAGAAACAGATAGAATCAAGTGACTATGACAGTTCCTCCAGCAAGGGCAAGAAGAGTGAGTACGGGGCTGCACACTGATGCAGGAGGCAGGCAAGCAGCTGTGTAAGTGATGGGGGGAAGGTAGGCACTGGAGGGATACGGATCCAAGACTGCTATGCTGACACCTGAAGGATAGGTGAAAAGGTGACCTGAGGTCTTCTGCTGTGAGCACATTCAGCACCACTAGAGAAAAAAGAGACAGTGCATGGCCTAAAGTCAGTGCAGTAAGGGGGTGTTTTAGTGCCAGAGTTTTTATTTTTATAGGGTAGTTTTTATTTTTATAGGGTAGCTTATTTAATACCTTCTCCCCTTCTTACCAGAGGGTCGAGCCCAAAAAGAAAAGAAAGCTGCCCGTGCTCGCTCTAAAGGGAAGAACTCTGATGAAGAGGCACCAAAGACTGCCCAGAAGAAATTGAAGCTTGTTCGCACGTAAGTGATAGGCAGATTTGGGGGAGTGAGGAGCAGCTCTGCGAATCAGAGCAAGAAAGGACTAGCCTAGGCTTGTCTGTGAAGAATCAGATCCCCACCCAGACCAGACTGTATGTCTTGCTATCCCTTCCTTTTTGGGAAACAAGAGGAAGGAGACCTTTTAATTCTTGCCAAGAAGTGTGACGAGAAGGGGAAGGCAAGTTGCTGCAGTGGAAGTGAATGTATATTCTCAAAAAAAAAAAAAAAAAAAACAGTGCATGTGGCAGACAGGGGCATTGTTTTGGGGGATGTGTAGGGTTATTTTGACCTATTTTATTCCCCTCCTGCAGTAGCACAGAGTATGGGATGCCTTCAGTGACCTTTGGAAACGTGCATCCTTCAGACGTACTGGACATGCCTGTGGACCCCAACGAGCCTACGTACTGCCTCTGTCACCAGGTCTCCTACGGGGAGATGATCGGCTGCGACAACCCAGATGTGAGTGTCTGCCATCGAGACAGGGAGAAGCTGGTGCAGAAAGTCCTGCCCGCTTGCATGGGCGCTAGTGTAGCAAGCAGTGACAATAGGAAGGTCTAGCTCTGATACTGCTGAAGGGCAGAGGGGTGACTTGCCATGGCCTGCTAGGGGTATGGTGATACCCCTTCATGGTTTTCCCTAAAATGGCAGGCTGTTTCCTTGGCCCCACACTTAAGAAAGGAAGAAAGGTCTCCTTACTAACAGTGTGCAGGCTGGGTATGATTTTTCATACCCTGACAGATTCTGTGAGTTGAGGTCATTGGTCATTGGTATTTAGCAGTTTATATGAGATCAAGTTTTGGGAAGTTTGGGTGGCCCAGAAATAATGCTTTTTTTTTTAAAAAAAAAAAAAAAAAAGCTACTCTTTAACTTACTGCTCTCCTCCCCAACAGTGTTCCATTGAATGGTTTCATTTTGCCTGTGTGGGTCTGACAACAAAGCCAAGAGGAAAATGGTGAGTGGATGCTGAAAAACAAGAACTCTGGAGGGCCCATAGATCTCTGGAAAGGGGAGGCTCTGAGTGGTAGAGGGGAGAATATTGTGCACATGCTCGGAAGACCTCTTAAGAAGCAAAATTGGCATTAAGACTTTCTTTGGTATGCTTTGGGACTGTGTGTTGGAGGTTTCTATTGTGCCGTAAATGCTGGCTCTTCTCTTTCCTTTACCAGGTTCTGCCCTCGCTGTTCCCAGGAAAGGAAGAAGAAGTAAAATCCCGCAGGCCCTCAGTGCTGCTGCAGGAGCTTTCTTCTCCCCTGCCAGGGCCTCGTCACAGCTCCCCCAGCCCTTGGGGCCTTGACTGGGGGGTGTCTTGCCCTGCTTGTGATTTGGGCCATCCCTGGAATGGTGTGTACTACCCTCATGACACTTCCTGTGTGTTCTGTATTTCTGGCTGCTTCCAAATTCCTAAGGAAGGACCTCTTTGTGCACTATTCCAAACAGGTTTCTGAACCTCAAAGGGAATGAATGAGGGCACCAGGGTAGCCACCAGATTCCCAGGGATTCAGGTAGCCCCTCATTTTCCTTGGCTTTCCTTCAGCCCCCTCAGAGTTCGTTGCCCCCCCTCTGCTTAGGGAACAAGGCTATGAGGGATGGGGGAAGGAAAGGAGGAAGTCTTCAGCATTTTAGGTCTCTGGTTTTCCTGGATCTTTCTCAGGAAAGAGGGAGTAACCAGGCCACTTCTCTGGCCAGTGGTTTGGTTGAGAGACTGAAAACCTACTGTACTCCCTATCTATAAGCATTCCACTACTGTCTGGCATTGAGCAGCCTCTTTTGGGAAGAGGAGAAGGAGGAGGGAAGAGTGTTCAGAGCTAGCTTTGTCTGTCTTATTCCTTTCCTGGGATAAACCTGCTGGCGTGGGACGCACATTGTGCAAAAGAGGAAGAATTTCTGACTGTGTGGGGAGAAATGGATTATCAAGTCTGTCTGCAGGCACCAGAATTCTCCCTTCCTATTGTGCATTTGGGCTTCTCTGTTCTGTATATGATGGGAAGTTTGGGAAACCAGATCCCACTGTAAAATACAGAACTAAATAAAGCTCATTGAAGCAAATACTCTGCCTTGCTGTCACCTCTGAAGTAAAGGATGACAATGAGTCTTTTCAGTTTTTCTTTCTCTGTCAGAACTGCATTACTCTGGATGATGACTCCACTACAACTTTTCGATGCAACAGTCCTGAAGAGCTTTAGTAAGAACAGAAGACTTGTGACATTCTGCCCGAGTCAGGCTTGAAAATATGCCCCAGCCATTTGCCAAAAGGTTACTTGAGCTTTCCAGCTTCTGTAAAGTGCCTGTCCCTTCAGTCGTGTCCCCACAAGAGGGGGGAGCATTTATGGATGTTTTTGATGGGTCACTAAATTCATCAGCTGTCTCCTTCCAAATGAGAATGGAGGAGGGTATCAAAGGCCAGCCCTCCCCATGGCTGATGGACAGTGCAGCTGAAAAAATACCATCAGCTGGGAAACCACACGCGTTGAAGACAGGGGATAGGTCTTTCAGATACCCAGATAGTTTGCTCCCTGGTGGATCACCTTCACCTTGGATCACTTTGTTTTCAGAAACTCCAGTTGCTGTTACAAGAGGGGAAAAAAAAGATTCCCAAACAGTTGCTGAAGATATCTTTCTCTGTATAAGATGTGCAGGTAACTGTGAGGAAGGGTCACTGCAGCTGACCCTTATATTTATTCTATTGGTATGTCTTAGACATGGCTGAGTTTCAGTCCTCTTAGCTATCTGTGAGTTTAAGCTTTTCATAGGAATGAAACATGAAGCACTTACTTCACACAGATAACTTACATGAGGATCAATGAGTATTTCTGCTGTAGTCATAAAGCAGAAGCTCTCCTGTTAGGAGTTCCTTATTAAAGCCAATCAAAAGACTATGTAGGTGGAGAATCATGCTGTTCTCACCTCATCATACTGTATGGGGGATCCTGTCAGCTCAGGAGTTGGTGCTGAGTCTTCTGTTTAAGTGCATTAGCAATGAGTCATTCTGTGTGTCCTGTTGCCTGTGGAGGGGGTGCTAGGGTTCCTATTTTGCACAGAAAAATATCAGTAATAATCTCTTACCCAGGCGGCTGGTCCCGGGCTCTGTGGTACTACTGCCAGAGTCTGGATCTACAAGCCCAGATTGTCTTGAATCATTTTCGTGGGGCTTTCCTCCTTCAACAGAGAGGAAAGATGTTGGCTATGTGTCTGGCCAACGTGGTCTTGGTGGCATGAGAGACTGGGCCCTCCTTGTGTGGGTGCAGAATGGGGTGGCAGAAGCAGAGCTAGTTTCTTGCTGGGGTTTATCTAGGTAATCAAGTGAGTGCTAAACTTGACAGACCAAAGGGAGGATGTGGTCTTAGCTTAAATTGGCTCTGGGATTGCGAACAGTGGCTCAAATAGTTTGGTTTTGATTGGATGGGACAGTGGATTATAGTGGTCACCATAAGCACTAAGCACTTCAGAAGGGGTGAACTGGAGAGGTGTTGGGGATGGGTGAGCTGGAGAGGTGTTGGGGATGATGGTGGCTCCATAGGTGTCCTGTGCTCTTCCGTAGTCATAGTAGAACATTGTGTGTGTGTGTGAGGGGGGAGGCAGGTAGTAATTATTTCCAAGGTAAAGCTATAGAACTATTTCCAAAGTTCAGGCACAGTGTTCACTTGTGGGTTTTTTTTTTTTTTTTTGGGAAACAGAGCATGTTTTCTTCTGTTATTTTACAGTTCCTAGTTCTTGCTAGGCTTTTTGGTTGGTTATAATGATGGAAAGAGATAGAACATTTCTATGGCTTTTAACATGAAAGATGTCAGAAACACCTGGGTTGCATTTTGTTCTGGTATCAGAAGAATGATGGGAGTACTAGGCAGAAAATGGCGCTTATCTGCAGACTTGCTTCTTCTTGCATGGTGACTTGCTTCTGCTTTATGAAGGCATTTCTGATCAGGAGCAATTATCATGCAGGATATTTATTGCAGTTGAGGGAATGCTCAAAGGAAGACTTAGTGGAAGAGGAAATGAGACAAAAATGTGGCTGAAAACCAAGATTTCTTCTAAATGGTTTACAAGTATAAATACAAATGAGAGAAAGGATCCTTAAAAATTCATTTTGGAGACGGAATAAAGGCAGCAACTAATCACCAGAGGGGGAGAATAATAGGATAAAATCAATAAAGCTAGAAATTAAAGTACAAAAAAAACCCACTGGGAACAAAGCCTGTAAGCGGCAAGGCTAGAAACACAAGTAGATTTTTATTTTTAAGTCGTTTGTTTTTTAATGTAATTGAAAATAGCACATGCCCATTCCCAACCGCAGATAGCGGGACTATTTGCAATGAGAGGAGAGGGAAGTGCTCTGTGAATATTTATTCAGTGCTGGTCCCGGTATCATATGGGATGATGCACTGCCCAGACAAACAGCAAGCAGGATTTTAAATGGCATCTGCTGGGGTGAACACATTTTGATCAGTAGGGTTTTTAAGTGGTGTTTGCAGCTATGAAAGCCAACTGGACATGTCTGCGGTCTGCTGTGTATGAGCCTGTGGCCTGTTAGGGAAAGGTCAAGAAGCCGGGAGAGAGGCAGTTTGTGCTGATGCTTATGGAGTTCAGGAGGCCAACACAGGCCAGCTGGCAGGTATCAGTCCAGGTGTGAAATGCGGAAGCAGCAGGTAAGCAGATTGCGTCTTTTTAAAATGAGCACGAAACCCATAAGCAATAAAATAAAATAATTTGGACTGGAAATAAGAACGTGCCTGTCAAAAAAAAAATAACCTAATCTGGTTTTTCAGAAGAATGCTGATATTTGTGTGTCATTCCAGTGGTAATGGGCAATTAGAAAATTAGGATTAAAATACTAATAATATGTTCAGGTAATTCTTAATTCCTTTAAAGAACTGGCTAACCAGCAGATCTCCTGTGATATTATTTACCTAGCTATATCCTCAGAGCAAGTTAGTGAGCAGTGCATAACTTTAATGTTAAACTGGTAGCATAATGTGCCTGTGCTCAAGCAGAGCACGTGAGACTTGATGGTGAAGCATGGTTCAGTGGTAGTTAGCTTATTGGGGAGGAATTCTTAGGAGATAGGTATGTCTTAGACTTGAAATCGCTGGTTGGAAAGGACTCCAGATGATCATTTTAGCAGCAGTTGTTCCAGACAGAAGCTGATGTTGTGGAAGATCTTAAGGCTTGATTCAAATACTGCCTAATTCAGTCCAAAGAACTGAGGTTGACAGCAGAGAAGAGAAAGAGTCCCAAGAAATAATTTATCCTTGCTTGTCCTCCCAAAATGCTTCTCACTACAGATATGCAGCCCATCCAGTGTCAGGAAGTTGTAGTTTTACAGGGACAACAGGATTGCTCCACTCTGACATGATACAGAGAAACAGTTGGCACTTTTTCTGAGCCCCAGAAGAGAGGGATATGAAGAATATCCAGTCATTAACTTTGCTCAGTGACATTTCAGCCAAAGCGTCGCAGGACACGGAGGTGACTGAGCCCAGGCTGCGATGCAAGCGCAGCATGGAGGCTGGTGCTAACTAGTGGCAGCAACACTGATGTCTCCTTCCTCCTGGAGCAGGGAAGATGTCCTGGAGATCAAGTATCGAGTGCTTCTTAGGAGATTGTTTCACGTAACCTGAATATCCAAACCTGGGCGCTGCGTGAAATGGGTCTTTTCTGGTTTGGCAATTTCTGAGCTGTTCTCAGCTGTGTAGTTAGTAATGGGTGCAGTTTTTCCATGCCCTGTGAGCCAGAAGGGCAACCTGTGAAGAAGTTGGCAAGCTGAGTGGCAACATCTGGGGAGGATGAGCTCCGTGACTGCTCTAAAGCAGTGTTGGTCAACCACAAAGGCTCCTTGCAAAGACAGCACAAGGGGATGGCCGCTCTACAAGGAAAGTTCCCTGGTCTTCTAGATAACTTGGCTTGGGTTTCTTTCCTCATCCAGAAAAGTAGTTCATCGCTTGTGAACAGCTGGTCCAAAGAAAAAGATGGATTGTCTGGCCAGAAGAGTTGCTCAGGCCAGTGTCTCCAGGAAGAATTGCTACACAAGGGAAGTGCTTTCTGGGAGCACCATGACTCTGTGGCTACAATCTTGCTGCAACAGAGCTGCAAAACTGCAGGGCCATTCACACACTTCGGTACTGCCTCAGAGTCTGAAATTTTTCTGTGTGAACTTGATGCTTTCAGGCAATGCTGGGGTTGGACACAGGGAGCAGCCAACACTGAAGGCCAGCACGCTGATATGAAGTCCAGGGGTGTTTTGGTGTCATTTTGGTGTCAGATGTCCTGTCCAGTCTTTGCATTGCAGTGTACCAGACCTGGCTGTGATTGCTTGTGGCCGCTTAATCCAGATTGTTTCTTTGTTAACTCCTAATCCTCTGCCATAGTCTTATCTCCACAGTTGTTTAAATAAGACCTAATTCTCATTGGTAGTAGTTAGCTTTTTGGCTAGGGCACACACAGAAGACCTTGCTAGCACTAACCAGGTGCACAAGGTTTCGCTCCTGTGACCAAGCAGGAAGGAGAACCTGTGCTTTAAGGCTAATAACCACTGATTGTAGGGAGGGGATCTTCCATCTCCCTCCACAAATGCAGACCCTTCTGAAAGTCTCTTCTGCTGCTGAGAGATCAAAGTGCCATCTTATTTCCACAAAATATTTTCCCAAGTGGATTTCTGGTTACCCGTGCACCTGCTGTGAAACAGAACGAGTCATAGAAATGCTGGCTGGAAGGGGCTAGCTGGTGCCTAGGGGTCAAGCGTGCATTACCTCCCCGATCATCTTACAGTGATCACTTCATTAATGGAACTTAGGTCTTCCATCAGCAGAGTAAGTGCTTAGTCTTATGTTCTTAGCATGAATGTCTGCATTACCTGGAAGGGAAATGAGGCTGTCTGCAGCACCTGGCATACGCTGAGGTGTGGGGTCACATGGGGCTTGTGTGTGCGCTTCTGCCTTGCTGCTTGTCCAAGTCTACCTGATTTAGACTAGAAACCCAAATAGTAATCAGCCCTCCCTCGGAGAACTGGAGAAGAGAAGGGGTGAGAGTACGTGCATGAGCTGATGCAAGTAAGAACTTCCTCATTTCTCAGCAGGCAATCAGAATATACAGAGAATGCTGTATATTCTGATTGCCTGGATGATTTGAGTTTCTTAAATCTCTAGCTGTAGGCCTAGATGAGGAAATGACATCCTGTTGCAAGCTGACATTAAGCATTTAAGCTTCACTGGATAATAACTTGAGAGAGTCAAAGGCTCGTAGGAGAAAGTAAAGCATCCTGTCTTTCCAGAGGCAACTGGAAGAGGTCCTTCCAGCCCTCCTACCTAGTAAGCACACACAGTATTAGGCGAAATACAGTTGATTTGGGTAATAAAATGCATTTTAGTTACGAAAATAATTAAACATCTTGCTAATATTTGTTTATTCTTCTGCATAAAGTTAAATGTTATTTTAAAAATGCATTATTGCCTAAGCCTTGAGGAAGGGCCAAACTGTGGCAAGATCTAAGGTCCTGGAGCCTCCTGCACTCTCTTTCTGCAGATGTACAGAAGGTTTTTAGTGTCCATGGACTAGGGTACTGCCATTAAAGGAGTAACTCACTCAAAGCTGAAAGTCAGGCAGAGAGGAGAAAAACCTGGAACTATTGTTTATACATTGACTGCAAGCAAGAAGTGTGTCCCCGCCGCACCTCCCCCCTCCCAAGAAAAAAAGTGAGACCATGAGGTTTCCCAGCTCTGAAAGTCTGAAGGATCCAGAAGATTGGAAGAATCCATTTAGTTGCCACTAAGATTTAAGAAAGGGATTTAAGGGGGAAGGGACTTCTACCAACTGCAGTCCAGCTCCTGCTCGCTGCAGGGCTAACTTCACAGATCAGGTTGTTCTTGCACATCTTTAGCAGCCTACCTAGAAGGCTGGAGCGGGTCATTCATGCCTGTTCTTATGAATCCACTCCCTTTGCAGTTGGTCTTATGAATTCAAGAAACCATTTTTAAATGTTGTTTTTTGCAATCAATTAAACATTCCATTTTCCAAATGACAAGTTAAAAGTGCTTCATTCACTATTTCCTATAATAATAAAATTTAAATTAAGTGTCTGAATTAATGCATATTATAACTGTATAGTGCTTGTATAAATGTGAAAAGATTAGCATGTCTACCAAGTTGAAATGAGTGCATTTCAGTGTTACAACTATATTTACTAGCACTTTCTCCTGGCTCTCAGTCAGTGACAGTAAACGTAGAATAAAGTGCAACTGCAGAACTGAGATTATTTAACCTGGGATTAAGGTCAATTGCTTATATCATTTTGACTGAAATCAGCTCTCTGGCAAGAGCTTTTGACTCTGAAGATGGAGACCTCAGCCCTGCCCCACTGGGCTGGTACCTGCATCCCTTCTGGCAGGGCCAAAGCTATCGCAGGGAAGGTGGTTGCCATCTGGCTCTTTCGTGGAACAAGAAGCAGGACCAAGAGAGCAGCCGCTTGGCTGCTGTGTGGTGCTTCTGATCACTTCTTGCCTGGGCTGCCCTGTCTTTGGTAGCAGGTAGCAGCTGCTCTCAGTGGCAGCTCAGGACACACTTGTGGCCCTGAGGACATGCTGGAGGCTATCTAAATGCCTGTCCTGTAGGCACTGAACTAGGCACTCCTGTTTCACAGGCATCTTTGTCCCAGGCATAATTGACCATATCTCAGATTAACACTGTTGCCATCCCCCTCTCTGCCTGGTCTTTGAATCTCCCACCACAGCCTTTGACTTGTAGGCTGACCTCCAAATTCTGGCTCTTGAGCTGGTTTTGCTCATGTCCTTGTAGGCCCTGTGCTGTGTGTGCAGACAGGGTCAATTCACAGGCGTATGGGGAAGGGAGTCAGATGTGCAGGGGGCTGTAGGTGCAGGCACTGCATGTGCCAGGAGACTGTGCTGCACATCTGTATGACTTGGCTCTGCAGCTGGCCTGTTCCAGCTTCGTCGTGTCCTCCCTCGCTCATGGTCACCAGCACCACGGCCTGGCTTGGCAGACATGTTGCTGTGGGGAGATTGGCCTCTTTTATCCGTATGGGCCAGCTCTAGTCACAGCCCTTACCTACTGAGAGCTTCAGCGGGTTGGGTCAGCACATCGCATCCAGAAGGTTTCTGCGGGCTCACCGTGGTCCTGTGCTGTTCTCTACCAGTCTGATGAAGGAAGGGATAACATAACCCTTGTAGCAGGGTCTATGAGCTGCAGATTGGGGGTGGAAGAGGAATCGACCCTGGTGTCTGCAGGGAATCCTGCAGGGATTCCTGCCCACTCTGAGACAATGGCAGCGACGGCAGCTTTGGGGTGCAAAGTGGGAAACCTGGCTCAGCAATTCATGCCTTCCCCCGTTTGTGGGTGCACTGTGCATCGGGGCCTTCCCGACGGCCCAGCCTGGGCCATGCCCAGAGACTCAGGCTCTGGCTTGGGTGTTGACCACGCGTGACGGCACTGCAAGCCCCGAGAGTTGCGGAGGACTTCCAGCCATCGTGGCTGTCACTGCAAGTGGGGATGAACCTCCTAACACTGGTGTAGCCTTAGGACGCAGGCTTTCTCTTTCCTGTAGCACCTGATGCATGGGGAATTGCTCCACCTATCGTGCAGCCCTTATGTTGTGTTAGCCAAAACTTGTATCACCATTACATACATATACATTAAATTTCCCAGAATTATCATACATATGAATTCTATTTCCTAGAACTAATTATCATATTTGCATGCGGTTTTCCGAGGGGCTTCCGTGGGAGTCTTCAGTGGTCTCTGGTGGTCCCTAGTGGTTGTTGAAGAGGTGCCTCTTAGTGTCCTCTCCATGAACTTGAGTCTTCCATATATGATCTTCCTTTGGCTCATCACTCTGTTTGTAGAGTTCTCAAGCTTCTTATTTTTGTTTCAGCTGTTGTTTTGCTGTTTTGTCTGTACTCCTTCAGGATGTACCAGTCACAATTGCGCAAATTATGCCTTTAGGTACATTCTTGTCTGAGGCCCCTTTTCACACTACCATGTTTCACAGCGTCCTGAGAGGTGGAAAAAAATAAGTAAAAAGGGCATGGTCTTGTAGATACCTGCTGCAATCAGGTGCAATAGCCTAGTTTTGGGGTTTTTTTTTTTCAAAAAAACACCATTAAAGAAACTTGTCATACTGTAAATAATCTCAGTAAATTTGGGACCTATTTTTTTTTCCTAGAAATAAAACCATGGGCTGATCTCAGGTACACTTAGGAGGAGAACAGGGATCACCTTGGGTTTTGTAAGAACTGGGACCAATTTATCTGTAAGGAAGAGGAAGAGTTTGAAGTTTTTGAGTTCTTTCCATTATATTAATTGCATCTATTGTACAAAGGACAAGTTAGTGAGCCTGTTGCTCACCAATGCTAACAGTAGTGTAAGAAGGTAATGGTAGAATAGCATATGCTTATAAAAATATTAAAATAATTGGTAAAAAAAAATATTATAATAAGTAAATTCCAGAATTTAAACAGCAGGGAAGAGCATGCAGTGTGTGCTGATGTTCTGTCTGTTAGTAGTGTATGTGATGGTATGTGTATAGCAGAAATACTGAAATATTCCTGTTGACTATCATAGAATATTGCAGAGGCCTTCTTGGTTGTCTGACTGCCTATGGAAAATCCAAACTTGGACATTTTGGCAGGAGCAGGCTTTGTGGTGAAGTCTTCAGCTTCTTCATTAGCTGCTCGTTTCTCTGCACTGCGACTCGAACTTTCCCCTCCATTACTCCTCCATTACTCCTGACTATTGTAGACAGCAACAAGACTAACTTGGAAGAGAAGCATTATTTACCAACAAGACCTTTTTGAGCAAACTATAGCTGGTCTCCTACAAGAAACTGCAGAGTTGTGTGCTATTGCCAGATATCATAATGGACCACATGGCTGCAGTGATCTGAGCTTTCACACCAACACCCTCTGTTGGTCCTAGAGCTAATGGAAGATGACGTGTTAATCATGAGATCTCCACCAGCACATCTGCAGAATACCCTTGTGGAGAGTAGAGCTGCTTGAGGGAGGTTGAGGGAGAGGATCCTGCCCTTCTCCTCAGCTCTGGCGAGGCCACACCTGGAGTCCTGGGGGCAGTTCTGGGCTCCCCAGTACAAGAGGGACATGGAGCTTCTAGAAAAGGTCCCATGTAGAGCAACAAAGATGATTAAGGGACTGGAGTACCTATCATATGAAGAAAGACTGAGTGAGCTAGGCCTGTTTAGCCTGGAGAAGATTAAGAGGAGATCTGATCAATATGTATAAATACCTACGGGGAGAATGTAGGGAGGATGGAGCCAAACTCTTCTCAGTGGTGGCCAGTGATAGAACAAGGAGTAAAGGGTACAAATTAAAACACAGGAAGTTCCACCTCCACGTGAGGAAGAACTTTTTTGCTGTGAGGGTGATAGAGCCCTGGAACACGCTGCCCAGAGAGGCTGTGGAGTCTCCTTCTCTGGAGATCTTCAAAACCCACCTGGATGCCACCCTGTGCAACGTGCTCTGGGTGTCCCTACTGGAGCAGGGGGGTGAGACTAGATGATCTCTAGAGGTCCCTTCCAACTTCAAATATTCTGTGATTCTGCTCGATGCTCTTGGCCTTTTCAGTAGAAGCATCTTCTTCAACAGCATCCTGTAGTGCTCACGTCTTCTTTGGGCTGTTCAAAAATGTGTATGTTTTGCCTGTTTGGTCCAAGAAAGCTGTCATTTCACAGTCAAATTCACGCTGTGGGGTGACACTGTGAGTTGCAAAGCTGCTGCACCATCCTGCATACTGCTCGTGGATGCAGTTACTGGCACTGCTGCACCAAGTATTTTCCATGCAACTGCTATGCAAGAGCTGTTTGCTCATGATGTTAATGGTTGCATTTTCCCTGACATTTCACAAAGTGCCCAGCATGAGAGGTTCTCCTGGACAGTGTTCTGGAAATAATCAATGTGGTGCACACAGAGATCCCCGTTGTTGTCACAGCAATGTGCTCCTTCTCCCACTTCACTGATGGAGAGTAGTTGGAGAGTCCATGCGCTTTTACGGCAGAACCATAGCTTCCCCTCTCCAGCCTTGAAGGAGACCTCTTTTGAGAAATGGTGAGAAGTTCCAAAAGCGCCAGATATGACTGGTCACCACCAGTATCCTTGACACCTCTGTGCTTAGCTGGGGATACTGACTGTGTTCCTTTCACTGGCATGAGTCCTCTTTTTGCCTGGAACAGCTTTAATGTTCAGAGAGTAACTCTGCTCCCTTGTGGTTTGGATTTTAGAGGGAGGAGACCACCAGCCCTTACCTCAGTGACTAGTTAAGATTTAAATGACAAGGCCACCCAGGACACATTATACTAGTTTCCCACTGACTCCTTGAAATAGACCAGTGCTGGACACTCTCCAAGGAGTAATAATGTGTGTTTGATGCTCTGCTGACAGCAAAGACATTGATTGTCTCCTCTCTTCTGCAGAAGAGCACAAAACGCTTTGGTGGGTACTGTGTGCTGGCTGAGCATGCCTGGCACTCAAATGTTCTTCCAGATTGTTGCCAGCCCCCACCATGTCCCAGGAGCCAAGGCGTCAGTTCCCAGGGTTGTTTCTGCAGCTCCTGCTCATTGCCCGTTGCCCAGTCTGCCCAGCATTTTCTCCATGCCCTTGCCAGCCTGAGAGTGAGGTCACCGCATTCTCATTCCGCCAGCACCACGGCCACCACTGCCATTGTGCTACCCACCCAGGCGAGGTCTCGGCTGGATGGTAGCACTGGCGTGAGGGGCAGCGATGTTGAGGCTCCTCTCCTTGTTGGGTGAGTGCTCCCTGTGTTGCTGCTGCCGCTGTGACAAGGCACCAGTCCAGATCCTTGAGGCCAGGCACTGACATGTCACACCTGTAGTGAAGGGAGCCTTGGAGTCCCTTGCTCGTAGACCCATGCTCTTGGTATTGCCTTCCTCACCCCACAGCCCGTCCCGTCCAACCCGCTCACAAAGCCAGCCCTGGGAACAAGTCACCCCTACTGTCCTCCAGAGGACTGGAGGCTGCCAGATGGGATGTGGAGCTGGGGATGGCAGAGTAAATCCTGCAGAGGTTGCTAAGCATGAAACCAGAGGCTGCAAGAAAGCAAAAGCTGCCTTTAATGTCATTTAACACTTCTCCTGAGTGGTTAAGGTATGCTATGCTTTTTCTTCTCAGGTTTGCTGATCTGGCTGCAGCCCTCTGTGGCTCCACCAGTCTCTCTCCCAGGCAGTCCTCTGTCTGATGGTGAGTACCAGATTTTCTTCTCCAAATTGAGGCCCTCATGGAAGGCACGTGCTGCCTGCCGGCTACGACGCGACTATGGCTGTTCCAGCCCTGAAGTCCTGCAGCTGGACAAGGAGGAGAACCACGGCTATATCCCTGAAGGTAGAGCAGCACGAATGGGTACATGCTGTCGGTGCTACACTGAGGTCACTTCACCTTCTAAGGGCAAGACAGCAATTGCTCAGGCTGGAATGGCACAAACTTTCTCTGTCTTGTCACAGAATTGCATAAATGGTAGTGGGACAGGCCCTTTGGACATATATAGTCCTGCCTCTGGCTTGGAGCAGGACAATCCCAGCACTAGATCAGGTCAACCTGACTTCACCCTCATGGATTTTTTAAATCTCCAAGGATGGAGACTACAATGCCCTGCTGAGCACCTGTTTCAGTGCTCTACCACCTTCCTCATGAACAAAAAATTTGTTGTAGTGTTCAAACTGAACATCCCAAATGGGAATTTGTAGCTTTTTCCTTTTATGTTGCCTGTCACTACCAAGAGGAGCTAGAATCTCATTTTCTCTTTTTTTATAGTTTTCCTTTGAGTAAGTTTTTTTTTGTCTGTTTTTTTTTTTTGGGGGGGGTGTTTTTTTGTTTTTGTTTTTGTTTTTTTAGCTGAAGACTGCAATTAAATCACCTCTCAGCCTTGTCTATACCTGACTAACCAAGTTCAGCTCCCTCAGTCTCTCTTCATAGGCTTCATAGACTGAAAACCCTGGCTACCCTAGTGGCCCTGCATTTGCCTCCTTTTGTCCATATCTTCGTGGAACTGTGTGTGGTAGGGAGCAAAGGGGAAACTGGCCAGTGTTTTGAGAAGCCCTCTGGCCAGCTCTTCCCAACAATTCATGTTATGGAGTGACCAAGTTTTTCCAGTTTTAGAAAAGAAATTTGGTTTACAGGCTGTCCTAGGCCTTTAAGAAACCCTGAGCTGATAAGTTGCTTTTCACAGTGTATAACATTTCAGTGGCCATAAAACCTTTCAGTTCAGAAAGCACCATGGCAACAGCCCCCTTTAAATCTCTACAGTCACACTTTCCCTGCACCCATGCATCTGAAAATTTAAGTGGGATAATTATATCCGCACAGCTGAAAAGCTTGGGACTACTTCTGTTGTATTTTTCTACAGAAAAAAAAATAGGAACAATTTTCTCATAAAAATATGTCTTTATATTTAGCTATGATAGTCAATTAATTGCATGATCTGCCAACTGTCTTATGCTTATTTGAACTGGAGCTTGAGGGGCACTCTTTCTTCCTTGTTTCTGCAGCTGTGGCAGAGGAATGGTTCCTCCCCTGTATCAGCAGATCCAAGGACAGGTCCTGGTCTCCTATCTCCTTTGCGGTCACCAGCAACCCACAGCCCTATGGTGCTAGCTGCACTTGCAGGCTGTTCCCAGTTCTTCTGCTGGCAATGTCCAGCTCCCTGACACTGCTCATGCTGGTGCATTCAGGCACTGTCCCACTGCTGCTGCCTTCAGAGGCTCAGCTACCAGGAGCAGGAGCATCTGGGGAGTACTGAGTATTTCCTTATGGGAGATGAACAGAACGGAGGAAGCCAGGATCAGTGTTAAGGAGGCAAGCTGCTGGTCCAGCCATGCCATCAGTAGTCAATAAGCCATGGGGAAAGCTGATCCATGGTATAAATAAAGAGCAGGCAAGTAAAGAAGCAAAGAAAGTCTACGGAAAACCTTATCTGTGTGAAGTTTTCCTTCATTTCCAAGGTGCTGGAATGACAATGCTCTTCTCCCCTCACATCCCCAGAAAAGAAGAAAAGTTTCTGTATCATCCAAAGGACATTCTGTGACAGGACAGAACAACTGTCAATACTCAAAGCCTGGCCTGGCTGAGGAGGGCCAGGTTAATACTGGAATATAGGCAATGGTTGGGCTTCTTCTCCTGCTTGGTTGCCCACTGCAAGCAGAGTCTGTTTGGTGGAATACAACTATGCAGCCCCCAGTTTGTGTGTACTGGCAGAGTCCACATTCCTTGAGTCCTTGGAGAGATTTCACAGGTTGTCAATAAAAGATGGGGAGAGTTTCAGATCTCTTCATTACAAGTTGGGCTTTTTCTTAGTTGGAAACCTAGTATTGAAACTCCAGTCTGACTTCTGAAGCCTTATGCTTAAGACAAGGTATCCTTTAAACAGATATATAGTCTCCTGTTTATTGTGTGGTAGAGAACTGCTTTCCAAATCATCAGCCCAGAAAGC
The DNA here is from genome assembly GCF_000705375.1 of Tinamus guttatus. The sequence continues at coordinate 63,962 of NW_010590073.1, forward strand.
AGTGAGTACTGTACATTTTCTGCATGCCATGCATTATACCTTGCTTGCTGTGAAGACGCTGTCTTATTCATTGTTGAGTCTGTATCTGTATCTTTGGTACAAGGTATCTGTCTTCTCTGAATGTCAATGATTTTAATGTTTGTAGCTCTTGGCCTGCCCATTGCTTTTACCAAATTTGACTGGCAAAACCAAGTCAATAAGCAGCATAGGATGCTCTGGTCTCTGCACAATGAATACTTAAAAAAAAAATGAGTGCAATGTAATACATCAATTATTACATGGCTGACAAAACATGGGAGCAGGAGCAAGAGTGCCTGATTGTGTAGCATACTGTGGCTTATTTTGAGCAAAGAGTAGAAATACACTGCTACGTGCTATTCCTATAAACAGAAACACAAAAATTGCAACTACTCCTTCACTGTTCCACTGCTGTGAACCTGCTTGTGCACAGACCCTTATTAAAATGTGTTTTTTTTTTTACTGGTGTAGTTCCTGCGGTGTATAAAGCTGAATAATGATGGCATTCAAAATAGGCATTTGTATTTAGAGTAAAATATGTTGCACAAGTAACTAGCAGGGGAACAGAGAGAGCAGTCTAATTGCACAGGTAAAATCCCATCTCAGCCAGTGCTTGCCCCTCCTTTGGCAAGCTTTCAGGGTCCACACCTGCAGTCACCATATTGTTTTCTGAGGGACCCTGGCAATGTCCTTTTTCCACCTCCTTGCATGTACCTGGGCTGAGGCTGTTTGTGATTTTTTTGGGGGTGTTGGAGGCTTTCTGTGAGCTCAAGAGGAGTTGGGAGGTTGAGCGACTTCTCTGCTTTCCCCAGGGTTGGTTGCAGCTTCTTGCAAGGAGGAGCTTGTGGGGCAAATCTAAAGGCCATAAGCAGATAGAAGAAAACCCCAAGTGGTAGGTGCACAGAGTTTCTGCTCTTTCTTGAGGATGGGGAGGTGTAGGCTCATAGTTCCTGCACCAAGTGAAGGATTGTTCTGCTCTGTGCACTTGAAGGGTTGTTGGTGGTGGCAGATCACACACACACAGAGCAGAGGAAGCACAAAATTACCCCTCTCCAGAAATCTTCTAGGATTTTTGACTCTCCCGCATGAGTTCAGCTGTCCTGTGATTGATTTCTGCAGGAAGACCTACAACTTCTGAGCCAGTAGGGCCATCAGTGCTGTTCAATACTATTGTGCATATGTATTTAGGCGCAGTCTTTGCCAGCAGCACAACAGTGCAATGGACTTTCCTTCATCCTCAGCATGACCAGAGTCCAAATTGTTTTCCTTGGATGAGACTAAGGAAAACTTCCAGCTGTAAGATAGTCTCATCTGGTGTTCTCAGTCCTGGTATGGTCATTTTTCTAACCCATAACATCAGTACTTGACTGTTTTTTTGTTTGTTTTTTGATGGAAACAAAATTTTTAGGCCTCTAAAATGGAGGATAGTAGGTGGCAAAGGACAGAAGGTGAGACCCTGTGTGGTTTTGATGGAAAGTACCCATGGCCTATGGCATCTAAGCTCTGTTTTAATAGCAGAAAGCTCAGATGTCCACGGCAGGGCAGCCAGCCTTACTTTCTGTTATATCAACCACACAACTGATGCTGGGCATCCAGGAGGTATTTGTGTCTTGCGACCCTCAAGGACATATAAGCTTATAGTGGCCACCTCCCCCAACCTCACTGCTCTCTTCCCTGTCTCTAGGGCCCATCTGCTCTGATTTCCCAGAGCAACTGTGGTTTATGAACTTCTGCCAGTTCGCCCAGTACCGATGCTCCAGTCACAAATTCTACCTCAAGGTGAGCATGGGGCTAAGGCTGGAGGAGAAGGGCAGCTCTCTCATGGGAAGGAAGGAATTGGGTTTCAGAGGGTCCCTATAATCCACAGATGGGGTAAAATGGCAGAAAATGTAACACAGCGGGACTTGGCTTTGTCCCTCTCTCTCCTCTGCTTAGCGAATCCTGTGTTCACGTTTGTCTCCTCCAAAAAATGATCTTGTCCAGCCAGAGCGATCTTATGGTGTGGACTCCTGGGCAAACGACAGAAGCTCCCTTGCAATCCCAGGTATGACTACACTGAGCTTCTCTGGATATCTCTGCTTGTGTGCCTTTCTCCACCAAGTACTTTTCTTCCCTGCAGAAAAGCTTGGTGTAGTTTTGGGTCCGCTGCTTGTGTGCAGCTGACTCAGTGCTGGCAGGAGCAGGCCAGCCCAGTGACTCCTACCTTTCTGGTCTGCAGAATGGTTCCATGACTGAGATGGAAGCAGGGTCCTGCAGGACTGGCAAAAATGCTTCTAGTCTCACATTTACTGACACATGTAGGAGTAGAAAGCCTATGAGCACACATGTCAGCAGCTGCTAAAGTAGGGCAGTTGCAAATATATTCGCAGGGGAGGGAACTTCCTGTCTGATTTCAGCAATGTGCCCTCCACGCAGCTGGAGAGCCGTGAAGGAAGTCAGCTCTGGTCTCTCAGGCCTCCTGTCTTGTTCTCTTCCCTGCTGCAGGACAGGCTTCCCGTTTGGATATTGACAGATTTCTGCAGGCCAATGTGGATGCTCTCCTCCAGTATTCCTTTGCGCTGTCTGGTCTGGAACCAGTGCGTAAGCAGCACCCCTCTGCCATGGCACGGGCGCAGGAAGCCCCGCGGGTCATGGAGCTCCCTGTGCCGCCACGAAGCCAGCCTGTCCCAGACGCCCCTGCAAACCTGCCTGCCAGGCTGAAAGGCCGGAACCAAGCTTATATGACCTGGCAGCAGCGCCTGCAGCAGAACATCCAGCGGCTGCTAGATGTGATTCGCTCCTTGGAGACACCACCGAGCACAGGACCACCAGCCTCCGGCACCAAGGAAGACCAGGGGAGCACATCCAGCCATGCTGAGAAGAGTGCACAGGAAATGGCTGCCAGTGGCAGGTGAGGGAAGGACCCAGCTCCCGGCCAGGTTGGGTGGACCCTGGACAGATAGTGAACACAGGCAAGCTCTCTGGGGCAAACCATCCCATACCAGAGCAGGCATGCGCATGGGAAAACCCTCACACATCCATGGGCCAGCACTCAGTGAGCAGGCAGTGGGTGTTGCAGCCTTGTTAAGGCATGGAAATGTTCCTGTAACGGTAAAGCAGGTAAAATGCATCAGGCAGGGCTTTATTCCTTGTACATGTGTCACAGCGTGTCCTCACACTGTGGGGGGGGCTGCCTTGCGCTGTCCCCTCTGCACTCATCCCTTTTCTAGCTCACATCTGGCAGGAGTCTGGGCGACTTGCCAAAATACCTTCCTTGCAATCACGGGCCTTGGAGATACCAAAATAAACATGTCTCTGTGCTCCTCTCCTGTCTCCATGCAACATGAAGCTGATGTTTCTTGAATCAATATCATTTGAGAAGAGCTCTGGAATGCTTTAGAGGCCATTTGAGCATCTTGGCCTCATCTCAGCTCATCTGTTCAGGATGTATCTGCCTCAGCACTCAGACAGCTGGGGCTGGTGACCCCAAAAAGATATGATCAGCAAAGGGAGCATCTATTTGTGCTCAGATTTGTTTTTTGATCCTTTCTAACTTGGGAGCTGATGACCACTTGCATTGGCTGAGATGCAAAGGTTGTTTTGCTTGCCAGGAGTGAAAAAAAAATGCTGTCTAGATGGGCATTTCAAGAAGTCACATAAGTTTTGCTGTTTGTAGCTGGTGAAGTTCCTGTAAGCACACAGATTTTGTACAGAGTTGTACACATGGGGTTTTTATGGAAAACCGTTCATACTACTACAGCTGAGGCAGAGATCACACTTCTGCAGATAAAAATAGATTGAATCGTGTTGTTAGAACTATAACTGTTCTATTGCAAGGCTGTAACTTATATCCTCCTCCTTCCTCATGCTGTAGTAGGATTTTATTGTCTATCAGATGTTTCCTGGTATATTTACACTAACGCAAAATAATGTGTCATTGAGAATGTGTTAATTTTCCCTGGCTCTGAAACTAAGCCTTGCTCTGATTTAGTAATATAGGGATTATTGAGGGACTGCTGTGATTACACATGGCGCTTGCTATTCCATCAGAAAGTTTCTCAAAGACACTAATTCTGACTGTGACTGTAACCTGACAGCAGAGTCCCATCAATCCTAATAAGCAAAGCTTAAACTCAAGTGAGGGGCGGGGAAAAGCAATATAGACTGCACCTCTCAGCTTCACTGTTCAGAAAATCCCATCTCCTCTCAAAGGGGCTTTAAAGCAGGATCTAAGAAAAGGGCAAAAGGCTTTGGGACATTCCCATTCCAGCAATCTTGCAGCATCATGTGGGTTGGACAATGTCCACCTGTGATAGTCAGCATCTGGCTTAGCTCCAGCTGTGCACAGTTCTGCCAGCTGCATAGGACCCAGGGCTGCATGTTTTGCCTGTAGTTCTCTGCCCAGCAGGACACCCAGCCCTTCTTTTTCATCCCTTCTTCCATAAGCTGCCCTGTAGTCTCTGTCCTTCAGAGACACTGAGATGACAAGAAAATAATAAGATGAAGAAATTGTGCTACCCTTTCATGATATTTATACTGACAGTGAATCACTATGGCAAAATGTCTCTTACTGCATTTTTTAGTCCTTATTGTGCTTTCTGCCATCGGTTTAAAGAGCTATTTAGTACCTAATATTTCCTTTTCTCCACATTAGCTGCATACCAAAATTCAATCTCACAATAAGCTAAACAGAGCTCTGTAACTCCCATACTATGTTGCCCGCTCAGCAATAACTTCTGTGGCAATTTTCAGCAGCCCGTAAAAACAACCACGTGCTCCATGCCTGTATGGTCCAGCTCATGATCTCTCTTAGCTGCTCTCTTGGCAGAAGGAAATCAGCCATCTTCCCCTGCTGCTCTGTTTGCACATGCATGAGTTACCTTTGCCCTTTTTCCCAGGGCTTCCCACTTTTGAGTTGTTTGTCCTCGGCAACCCCGAAACCGCTTTTAGCATCCTGCTGCCCTGGATGCAGAGCCAATGCCGTCAGCGTGGCTGGCATCCTGTGTGCCTGGACACAGGAACGAGCCACGCTGTTTGGACAGGCCCAGCTTCCCAAGCAAGACTGGTGCCTGCTACCCCATCCTCCTCCTGTTTCACCTCCTGATAGCCTTTGTGATGCCGAACTACTTGATCCCCAGTAGCTTTAATTCTAACACCAGACCAGTCATTAAAAAATACTACCCCTACAAAACACTCCCTTTGAATTATCATCTCCTTTTAGCAGTTTTTGTGTGTGTGGTCAATCAGATCAGAGTCCCTCTGGTGTTTTTGTATTGCTGTTGTGTTTGGCTAATCTTGAAGGGGGAATTGTGAGAAGCAAGTTTTCTTGTCAACACAGGGACAGAAAAAGTCCAAGTACTTCCAGATTTTTGGGAATCTTAGACTAGGGAGCTCCTGGCCTCTCCATGAGGCAGCAGTAAAAAGATTACAATATCACGTGGGTTAGTAGGAGAAAGAGGAAGTCTGTCAAACTACTGGATAAAAAAGGGGAAGAGGTGCTAATTCTCCTTTCCAAGGTGATGTGGTTATCTCCCACTGTGGGGAGATAAGAGGGCAAACACACTAGAAGTTGGTTGCTCTGCTAGGACTGAGAAGCTTTAAGTCCTGTAAACTAGAAGGTGTGATTTAGTTAAGACCTAGACACAAGTTAAGACCTAAGACCTAGGCCTCCATGGCATCCAGTGCCTGTGACAGGATTGCTGGGCAAGACAAGGTCAAAACTTTACGCTAAGGTGAACAAGCACTGATGGACAGGTCTGCTGGGCTGAAGCATGGGAGAAAAGAAAGCAAAGGGGGGGGAAATTGTCCCATCTCCTGCTGGAGGGCAGGAAGCTCCTGCTCCTGGTAGCTAGCCTCTGAAGGCAGCAGCAGTGGGAGAGTGTCCGAATGCAGCGAAGAGCAGTGACAGGGAGCTGGACATTGCCAGTGACTGCGGAGGAGAGAAGAGACCACGACCTGTCTGTGGATTGGCAGATGCTGGAGAGGAGTTGTCTCCCTGCCATTTCTCAGTTGCTTTCAGGAAATACTTGTCATTGGGGATGGTGCAAATGCATCTCTTCTGCTTGGGGGATGATAGCACTGAATTATAGACTGGCAAGAGAGAGGCCAGAAAACCAGCAGCAACAGAGAGCTGAGATAGAGAGCAGCAAAAGATGAGAGTGACAGAATTTCTTGTAACCTGAGGTTGATGAAAAGATTCCGTTTCCTGGACGGGCGAGGGGATGTTGTAGGTTCAGTTTCTATACACACAGTCAACAGCAAAGTGTCAGGAGGTTGCGTTTATGAATATAAGTCTTTCAGATCTCTAGATCTAAACTTTGTCATGCTGCAAAGGCTTCTGCCCATGTCTGACTGTGAATCTGTTCTTAACAAGTAGGTCATTGACATCTGGTAGATGTTTTATCACTGAATTACTTATGAAAGCACTCTTTTTTAGAAAAGGACAAAGCTGAATTCCCTTCTACTGCCTCTTTTTCTCTTTTTTCTTTTTTTTTTCCCTTTTTCCTGGAATACTCTATTTTCATCTTGTTCATGGACCAATACATGTACTAGAGAAAGCAACCCATTTTGCAGCACTTAACGCCTTCTAAGCCTCAGGTTGTTATTATTTGCTCTTTTTTAAAATGCAGAACACAGGAGAGTCTTTTTCTGTTTTGTTCATGAAAACACAGAAGACATTAATACCATTAATACCATTTTAATTATTCTGAATATGCTTCTCATTTTACTAGCTTGATCACCCTGGTTTGATGACAAGGAGATTAAGTCAAAATATACCACTGGAATAACAAGCAAATAAAAAAAATAATAGCCAATGATAATATATTGGAGGGGAAAATATTCAAATAAGTTAGGAGAATAACGTCAAAGTCATTAATTGAAATTTGTCAGTTGCAGCAAAATGACCCAGCCTGTTTACCAGCTCTTGAAGGTGAAGATCTAAATATGACTAAGCAGTTGAGCTTTTGAGTGCTGGAAGGGACTCACTTCATGGGTTTATCAACAAAATGGGCTGAACACTGGTTCTCTTGGGCTGCTCTGCTGAAGAGAGAAAATTATCAGACTAGTACCACAGTAATTTGTTCATGTGTCTGCAATCTGGGAATACCATTTGCAGTCTATCCCATGCAATGCAGAGCTGTGTGTTTAAGGAAAATCTTAGCTTGTCTGATGCAAACTAGAACAGCATCTGCTGCAATGTGATAAAAAAAGTTTTATCCTTAGTGTCCTTTTAAAAAAATCTATCATGGAAACACTCACTTAATATTGCTTTTGCTTAACTAAGTAAAACTTTTTAGTTTCTTGTTCTCGATGTAAATTTTCCAGAATTTAGGTACTGTCATCTTCATGAGCACCTACAAGTTCCCCATGTCTTTAAAAAAAAAAAGGGGGGGAGAGAGTGAGCATCAGAACTATATATATTTGAGATTCTCCTGCCATGCATTGAAAGGTCACATATGCATATTCATTCATCACCAAGGGCTATGAACCTATGTACATATCACTCTCCTCACTATATCCTTTCTATAGTCACTGCATCTGTAAGGGCGGTCTCCTAACCTATATCTGTGATCCCGTATTCTTCATTCTCAGATTTTATGACCTGTGCTCAAATGCCCATTTGAGCCCCTTGCTCAAATGAGCCCAGGCCACTGAAGGAATTAGATCACACCGTAAAGCGAGTGATTGCTCATACTTATCCTCCCATTGCCATGGTATGTGTAGACCATGCCAGAAATGCTTCAGCGAGTAAGTCTAGGTGTTTGTTTGTTTGTTTTCTAGTTTCGTGAGGGAAATATAGACAAGAAGGGTCTGAGAAGAGATATTTGCAGAAATTCCTTGATTTTCCCAGACCAGCAGATGATGATTTCCCAAAAGTTATTGTATGATCCACATATATGAAAATATATGCTGAGTTTATTTCAGTCTTGTACTGTTTTTTAAGTCTGAACATTAAGCTAAACTAATTCAGATTCCTTAAAAATATCCAGGTACAATATATTCTCTAAATCACTCATTGTCCAAGCATTTGATCACTAAGAACAGTTGTCTGTTGACTATTCTGTCCTTTAGCACACTAGTAGCTACATCCAGGAACACTCTTCCCATGACTTTGCCACTGCTCATTGCTGACAAAGCCTCCTTTGGAGACCCAGTTTGTATCCATTATCAAGGATATAAAGTTAGCTTATTTCCTCCCCCGTCACTGAAATTTCTCTAGTATCATAACACTTCTGCTAACTGCCAATTTGAAAGTATCCAAGAGGTCACAGACAGCCTTAGGAAAACTGCATACAGGTTAGTCCATGCATGCACTTAAAGAGTATTTAAATGTAAGAAATTGAAGCTCTACTCTTCTTCCTACCTTCTGACAGATCAAAAGTTTTTTATTTATCACTGATTTTGTGAGACACTCACACACAAAGGAATTAGTGAGCATTTCTTCTCCTTTTGCGTCACTGATAGTTCTGTATAATACCAGCTTTGTACCACGTCTATGATTTCTGCTGCTCTAGAGAGATTTAAAATATTTTTATTTTACCTACACTTTTGTCCCTAGATTTTCTACTTATACCTTTAACTTCCCATATCGCTTTGCATCAACAGTTAATTTGCTATCATTGTTAGCAGTTTTCTTCCCTTTCCAAAAATAATTGCTCAAGCAGGAAATTATATACTCCAGAGCCAAATTGGAGTGCTCCATGTTTGACACTCAGCTGGTCTCTAGCATCTCATTGCTGTGCAGTCAGATGGACAAAACAGCACAGCAGCTACTGCGGGAGCCCTCAGAAAATCCCAGGAATTGCATTTCTCCTCCAGTCTCTCTCATGTGTTTCCGAATGCATGTTCCACTGTAGCCTCTGTGTTGTGCAGGCATGTACAGACTCTGTAGACATCCCCACTCTTTAATGCGTTTTGATCAAGAGTCCAAGGTTTCTTTGGGAATGTTTCTTGCTTTGTTTGGGGTTGTTTGCCTTTCGGCATTTCTAACTAGCAGCTATATATTCAGTTTGTGGTAACAGAATGTCTGATATGAGATTCAGAGAAATGACTTTTCCCAACCCTTTCTCTTGTCAGCCTTTTAGCTCTGGATAAGAATGAGGCAGTGACGATCCTCTGCCGTGCAATACAGGATGAAAACTGTATCTCATCAGTGGTTACCCAGGCCTGGAAACAAATGGAAGAAAAAGACCTTGGCTTCGGAGAGTTGGTAAAGCAGTTCATGTCTATCTTTGACCCCATTGTGTGCAAGGTTCCCTGTAGGGCAGACCACAGTGCTCCAGTGGCTAGAGCTCAGAGGCACTGCCCCTTCAGAGACCACCTTATGGGAGGAGCTCAGTTGGCTGACCAGGAAAGCAAGAGCCAAGCCAGGGATATGGAAACGGCTCAGCCCCCTGTTCTCCCCCTCAGCATGCCTTTGCACTCTCCGCAGGTGTGTGACAGTCTTGGGCGGCATCACATGGCCCTGTGTCCTGGCTGCGCTTTCTGCTCGCTGAAGAGGGAGCAGTGCCAGAACACCACCAACCTGAGACGTGTTAATTGCAAGACAGGCAATTTCGTCTCCTACATCAACCCCCAGATCGCAGCTGAGCATCAGGCTGCAGGCAGTCAGGTTCGGAGCTTGCTGTCTCTTTGGCTGGTCTGTGAGGAGGGAGCCTGGAGGGAGTGGTGGGGAGGAAGAAGCACAGCAGTCTCAGTCCCAGCCCATTACAGGTCAGATCCCCGGCTGCCTGGGAGTACAATGGCATGACGGCTTACAGCAAGTCGAGTGAAGAGTACTGGTGTGGCCACTTGGGCATGCATGGCTGTGACGACCCGCGTGTGGCCCTCTGGCTGCAAGCAGAATACACTTCCTTTCAAGCTGGGGATGCTCCAGGCCAGGTGGGTGCCATGCACTAAAGCACTCTCCCATTTTGCCTTCTCCTTCCTCTTCTCCTGCTTTCATTCCTGTCTCCCCAGGTCTGTGATTCAGGTGGAGTTCAATACCCCAATTACTGCGCATTCAAGAGCCACCAGTGCCTGCAACATAGCCTCCAAAACCGAAGGGTGAGAAGCAGCCTGCACCAACCTTTACCCAGTCCTTATCTTCTCCTCCATGGCTAAGTCACTCCATGCCCCTTCTCAGTGCAGCCCTGAGTCCCTCCGGGACTCAATGGCCCCCTGCTTTTCCCTCCAACAGGACTTGAAGTGAGTGTTTGTGGGAGTAGCAAATATTGACCCAAGCTTAAATGGCTTGGTGGCATGTCATTGAAGCACTGTTTGCACAGATGCTTTAACAGATAGCAGCAGAGACACTCACTAATGCCAAGACAGAGGAGCCATGGGGAGTCTCCCATCCATCACTGTATTGCTATATCCCCTGTCATGGTAGAGGGTCTCCCCAGCTTGTTCTATGCTTCCTAGGTGGCAATGAAAACAAGAGATATCAGAGCAGGATGGAGGACTAGCCTGTATCTTAGGAAACACACAGTTCAGCTATTGTCCCTTCCATAGCACTTCCCAGGAGGCCCTCCCTGCTAATGGCTGCTTCCATCCTATTGCCTCTGTGACCTGAGGGAGGGCTGTCCCACCTCCAGGCTGCTGGATGATGCCCTTCATTCCAGAGTCCCCCTTGTAATGGAGAATATTGGGCATTGGTGCTCTGCCTGAAGCTCAGGTTTTCTTTTCAGGTGTCTCGTGTTGCCTGTTCCCAGAACAAGACCTACCAGATGCTGAGTGAGGAGGAAGGAAAGGAAGAGGTACTGCTGTGGCACCGCTGGTTCCTCAGTCTCATGAGGGATTAAGTGCAATAGTGACAGTCATGCAGAAGGCGCAGGGATCCAGAACAGGCCCTTGAGAGCTGTGGCGATGTGGAGAACCTAGACAGCTCTTCCCAGACTGCTGTCTGGTGAGCTCCCCATGACCAGATCTCATCTGAACACCTGCTCAGTTTCCTTGTCAGCAGCACGGCCTTTCAACAGAAGTTTCATTCAACATCATTTCCCTGTGGTGCCTGCTAAAACTTCTTCTGAGAAAATTATCTCCAACCACAGGAACTGAAAAGCACTGGAGAAGGCATCTGCCTTGGAGAAATGGACCTAGAGCCACAGGCCCACATGTCCTTGTCTGAATTGCCCAGCCATCTTTTTTGTTTTTACAGTTCTGCAGGCCTGTGCCAACTGAGATCATTGCTAAAGCTGAGTCATGTTTTCTAAAAAGTTCATTTAACCCACAAAATTAAATTGCTCTGTTCTCTTTGCCAGTGCTACTCTATTTCATCCTGTAAAAACCATTCTCACATCTGTGGTGCCCTCCTCCCTGCATCCACCCTCCTCAGTTCCCCAGTGTTTATCACTTATTGGACCCCACATAGCCCCAGACCAAGGGTTTCAACCCAGCATGATGTCATCCCCTTCCAGCCAACTAGAGAGAGCAGAGCCAAGTGCCCTCCAGATACAAATGCAATGCACTAGGAAGGAGCTTCATGTACACACTTTTTTTTCCAGGTGTTTTATTTATGATGTTCAAGGGTTTATTGGACTTGCATCCTGTAATCCTCTGTCCAGAAAAAGAATTCAAACTACAAAAAGTGCAGTAATTTGGAGAGAGCATGCCAGGCAAAGAACACACTCTGGGATATCCCCCAGAGCCACAGGCTGCTTTTTGAAGTGTAGTAACACCCCACATCTCCCCAGAAGTGCTTTCTCTGCTTCCCTTAGTGTGTGTCTCTGTGTGGGCTGTCCTCTCACCATCTGCTCCATGTGCTTGTCCCTTTTTGCTGTGCTAGCCCTCTGTTTCCTGTGTCCCCCCTGCCACACCAGCCTGCTCACGCTCAGCGGCAGCTGTGCACTTCCACCAGGTGCCGACACTGCTTGCACGTGACCGAGCAGCACCAGCGAAACTTACAGCCGCATCTCTCCACCACTTCAGTGTGGGCGCTGCGGAAACCCCTCCCGCAGCAAAGCAGCTCACAGCCATCCATCGCTGGGGATGTCCGGTTGCACTGGCGGCCGGAGGTGCCGAAAACCCCATGCCGAGGGTCCCAGTCGCAGAAGTCCGGGCTGGCCAACAAGTAGATCAGATCATGAACTGTGTAGGGCTTGAAGCGAGAGCTCTTGGGCACCAGCAGCTTGCGGGAACCGACCCACTTGGGGTGAACCTCTGTTGCGCCCTCAAACTTTTCCTTGAGGACATTGCCCACCTCACGGAAGGGGGGCATGACCTTCCAGCAGGTGCGCACTTCGCAGGAGCCTGACACACCGTGACACTTGCACTCCACCTTCATGTGGGACAGGATGGCCTGCAGAGGATGGAAAGCCAACCAAACGTTGGAGACCTTCCTTTGTGCCTGACCCGTATCTGTGGGCCCCAGAGCAGCTGTTTTTCCACACCCCTCCCATAGGATCTATGTGAGGATTCAGACAGAAATCCCAGCACTCAGCTGGAGAGGCAGGACCAACCACTGGGAAGAGAAGGGAGTTTCTTTAACCTAAATCCAATAATTGTGAAACATCTCTTTTCCCGCTCTGTGGAAAACAGACTGGTTTTGGTCTGTAAGAGAAATCTCTGAAGCAGTGGAAAAGTAGGAGCTTGCTTTGACATGTGGGATAGGGGGGAAATAGATCCCCTTTGAGACAAGAAGGATAACATATCAGTTCAGACAGCAGGATGTATGGAGAATAATTTGTTTGCTCAGGAGGGGTTGATGAGATAGGGAAGCAAGACAGAGCAGAATGGGAAAGTGAATTCCTTTCGAGAAAAAGGCTAGAGAATGTAATTCAGTTCTGGGCTCTGTGAGGAAAAGGAATCTGCCCTGAGGAGGGCAAGGAAAACTGAAAAACACCTCTAAGCACGTAAGGAACAAGCTCCAGCACAGTACGGCACAGTGATGGGCTCTGAGGGAGAAGCAGCAGGACGCAGAACTGCTTCGGGAGTCCAGGGCTGTCCCAAACTGCTAGTCTGGGAAAGGGGTTTGGACTGAGCTCCACCCACCAGGCAGGAATTCCTGAAGCAGGGCTTGCTGACCAGCTGTTGTCCTTACCTTCCTCCCAGCTTCATTATTGTGCAGGTTCATGAGAGCCCGGCTGGAGGAGATGCCACGGCTCCTTTCAGGATTGTCTACAAAGGCTTGAGAAAATGCAATCCCATAAGACAGGTTATCAGAGCAGCCTGACCACTGGAAACCTGTGGAGGGAAAAGAGGCTAGGCAATGAAAAAGGAGAGGTCAGGGGAGAAGCCCCAGAAGTGGAGCTGAAGGAGGTGTTGCGGGAAAAAGTGAGCTCTGTTTTGTCCTGGCAAGGGTGTTCCCTGGGGAGCTTGTCCTGTGTCATCCCCTCCATCACCTTCGGCACTGACTCCTCGGATCTTGCGGTCGCAGCCACAATCCTCCAGCTCCCCATGGCTGCAGGCCTGGGTCACAGCAAAGGCGACACCCGCAGCAGCAATGGCATGGATGAAAGCAGACTCCCGTGTGCCTGCAGCAGGGTGAGAAATGGCACTCATCTGTTGAGCTTGGTATGCTCCACTGGGGGAGAGGGAAAAGCACCGATGAGATGTGCAGGGGAGGTGTGTTGGAGGAGGAATGTAAATAGAGACGGCTGAGGAAAAAGTCACTCGCAGGACGTTCAGCCAGTGCTGCATCTCCCAAGGCCTTTAGCCAGTGACTCTGCTACAGGCAGAGTGCAGACAGGCTTCTAGCCAAGTACCCTCCAGTCTGGCGCTTGCAATTCCAGAATTCCCACTGAGAGAGAGAAGTCAGTCACTGCACAGCCCCAAGATCCCTGAAAGGGGAGCCTGAATGTGAGAAGGGGCAGAACTGGTCCTCCCATGGAGGGAAGGTTTGAAGGAGAGTCCTACCACCTTATCTCTAGCAGTCAGCAAGAACAAACTACTCGGCTCCCTGTTTGCCTCCTCCCATATAAGCACATGTAAAATCTTCGCAGGGCAATTTTGGGTCATAAAGAGACCCTTTTTTGCCTGGCCTGGGGAAAAGAGGGATTGTGACCTTGGAGCAGGAGGTTTGATTTGACCTGCAACTCCTAGGAGCTGGGATGGTGACAGGGATAGGGAGATGGAGCAGCCTGCAAAATTGACATTCTGAATGGTCCACATCATGGGCCAAAAGCCAAAACCGGATGAATGATAATGAGGTTTAGCCAGAAATTTTCTAATTTATTACAGCACAAGCATTTGGTCCCAAGTCTGTTCTGTAGTGACAGCTAAGCTAGCACATGGCTGAAGATTCTGTACATGCATGGGCTCAGTGTGGCACTTACTTACACATTATCCCAGGCAAGGCTTATGTGTCAAGAGGACCCCAGCTACATATTGAAAGGAACCATGCCACACACCAGCTCTACCTGTGCTGCCTCCCCCTTGCCTGCTGACCTTGGATGGTGACTTTGCCGAAGACCTGCAGTCCCTGTAGGGTGGAGCAGTTCCACCGGCGAGCATGAAACTGATGCTGGCACTCTTCGATGGCCAACTCTGCTGCATGTTTCACTGCATCCATAGCTTCCACCTGCCGCTGGCAAATGCGTACCTGCTCCTCTACCAGCCCTCTCAGACCCTTACAGTCACCAGGGTCTTGGAGGGCCCCACGCAGGGAACTCTGCTTGGCCAGGTACCTGTGGGGCAGGGAAGAGTCTCAGCTGCAGACAGGCTAGAGCCAGGGCTATGTCTGCAGGCAACTAGTCTTGTCTAATCTTTCTTATTTTAGACTAGAAATGAGCCAAGGAGAGGGTTGTGTAGCTTCCTTTCTGTGCAGAATTGGAGCCCTCTCCTGGTTTGAACCTCTTCAATTTCTCTGCCTCTTTCCCTTAGTGCTCCCAAAGGTGTTCATTCTAATGTGTTGCCTTTGTGTTGCCCAGTGTTCCTTTTTCTACCCTTCTCTTACAAATCTGCCTATTTTCCTGGGAGAGAGCACCTCCCTAGGTGACTTTTCAATCCAGATGGTATAAGTCCAAAGTATACTTACAGCCAGGTCACAGCGAGGACATGCTGCACTGGAATCAGTACCATGTACAGCCACACCAGCTCCATCCTGTCCCCGGTGAAACTTCGCCTTCAGTCCTTGTGTATCAGTTCTCTGACCCCTGACTCCTCACGACAGACAGCAGCTCCGGCCCAGCACTGCAAAGAACAGGTAGCCCCAGCCCTGGACAACCATGGGCTGCCTGGTGTGTCTGTCAGCATTGGACTTCTGGTGGCCCAGAGACATCTGCAGGGTTGGCCTTGCGAGGTCGTTCACACCAGTATTGTCCCCTACAGCTTCTGGAGCAACATGGGAGAGCTCTGGCCTAGGGTTCCAAGGCAAGCATCTGTCCCCAGGAGCTCAAATGGCTGGAGACAGCATCAGTGTCTGCCACCTGGTCTCTGCAGTACTGTAGGCAGATGATCCAGTGATCTTTCTCAGCAGTCAAGTTCCTTCATCAGCAAAAGCAGCTTGAGATCCAATTAGTAGCAGACAGAGTCTTCCATGCAAGAAAACCTTGTAGCATCAAGAAGCTGTTACTAGATTCTCCAGCTCATCATTGCTTTCTGTCAACTAGGCCTTTTGGTAGCCAGTTTCCCTGCAGTGATAGTTCATGGGAGCGGAAAAAAGACTGGCTGCCTCCCTCATCCCCAGCCACCTGATGATCCTCCCTCATCTACCTCCCCCAGACTGGAGATTCCTCTTTTCTACCCTGCAGCCCACATAGCTACAGCAAACACATACAGCCTGGCTGTTGCTTGGCTCTTAACTGGCAGCTCTCTCTCCACGCTCCTTTTCCCCATGGCCGGAGGGAATGACCTTTCCTTTACTATGAGAAGGCATAATGGGTTCACTGCCCCCCCGCTTCTCGTGGGTAGATTTTTCCTAAGAACCGCTGAGAGATTAGAAAATTTGACTTTGGTGATCAGGGTGAACTATTTTGGTGAACTATTCTGAGATGAATGAGTGTCATTCGGCCGACAAGCCTGGGAAATTCCAGCTGAACTGAAGTCTCTGGAAGGCCTAACTCTTTCTCACAGCCTGGAGGTTTCTGCTTTTCCTGCCCGAATTACTCCAAAAGTGAAATCCTCCTACTCTGGCCTTGCTACAGGTCTTCTGTATCTTCTGCATGCCCCATGTGTAGGCTAACCTTTTATTACACTTTTCTACATTTCCCTATCCAAGGAGATTCGAAGAGTGTTTGGGTTTCACAGTCACCCTTTCAAACCTGACCAACCCCTCTGTTGCAGCATGTTTTCCATTTCTCTACTCATCTCTCTCCACCCCTGTGCTTCTCTAGTTCTACTTGGTCCTTGCTCCTGCCTTTTGGAGCCAGTACTCCAGGGCAGCGGACATGTTGGGATCTGCAGCACCAGGGTGTAGCCTCCAACACACACCCCTGATAATCTGGTCTTACCTGCTGCCAACTCAGACAGCAGGGAGGAAACACAGGGACTTGTGCTGTTTTTCCCAACTAGACGAGCTTCCAAGAAGCAGCTCAGGGGCAAAGCCGTGAGCCCCCCTGGGAGGGGCAGCAGGAATTTGCAGGTGGATGTGCCAACACCCAGTGAGGTGAGTGACCCTGATTGTGTAATGGATGCTGTGGGGCAGTGCAGACCAGTGGACTAAGTTCACTTCCACCTTGTCTTCCTCTCCTGATACACATGGTAAGATCAGGGCTGCCAGGCTTGGCTATGTGTGTGCATGCATGTGCATGGAAGGGGACTGAAGCAGAGGGGAAGGTTCCCACGGAGCATGTTAAAGACTTTTTTGCAAAGCGGGGAAGGACCTCCCCCAATATCTTTGCAAGCCTTCAATAGGACAGAGCTTTGATGGGAATTAAACAGACATGAAAAGCTGTGAGAACAAAGATCCCAGCAACTAGGAAGTGAGAAAGGGAGTCTGGTTGCTAAAAGACAAGCACTAAAATGAAACAAGATAAGATCAGTGTTTTGGGTGCTATTGTATCCTCTAAGGATTTATGAACAGCAGGGATATATATCCCTTGGTGTGTCGCTCCCTGAATGAGGAGGCAGTGACAGCAGAACAAGGGACACATGGAGTGAGAAAGTCAAACACATGCAGTAGCATCCAGCACACAGAGGAGCTAAGCAAAGGGTGTAGAGAAAGAAGAGCCTGTAGGCATAGCAGTTTCTTCTCAGGACAGGAGGGAGCAGCTGCCCCTAGGAAAGGAGGATGATATATTAGGAGCATCCCCTTGATCCCTGTCTTCTTTCAGGCATGCTGGGACAGACGAGGCAGAAATAGGGCTTCAGAAAGCAAGTACAGGATGGGCTCTGGAGAGGGCAAATCCCATTGCAGTTAGATCTAACAGTGCCAGGTCTTGAACATCCTGCAATTCAACACTTGCTCTTTCTTAGCGCTGTGCCTCTTGCAACTCTTGACCATGGGATTGACATTTGTGATAAACATACCCTTGTCTGCTATGGGCACTGTGCTTGGCTCTTTCTATGTCCTTGCCTTGTGCCCATAATGCACAGCTGGGCTCCGAACAGCAGCTCTGCGCTGAAGTGTCCAAGCCCGTGGGACTGATAAGGCACTGAGGC
Organism: Tinamus guttatus; assembly: GCF_000705375.1. The sequence continues at coordinate 81,479 of NW_010590073.1, forward strand.
TTTGCACTGGCTTGTCATTAAAATGTCTGTGTGTGCTTGCTTTTGCTCTTACTTCCCATATTTCACTTCCATCTCTTCTATCTGGCAATATTTGGGGAAAGGGGACATTTTAGTTTTCCCATGCTGATCCTGCACTGAGTCAGGATGGGAGCAAAGACAAGACATTTGACACTATGACCCAGGGCAGATCTCCTCAGTTACGAATACACCTGGGTGTTGTTTCTTTCACAATTATGTTTGCTTTCATAGGATGTGTTTTAGCTTATCGACTGCAGATAGCAAAGTTCACGCTCTGTGGCCAGTAAGCAGTGTGGCAGGAAGTCAGAGAGGAGGGAAGATGAACTGCAGCATGGCAGACAGAGACCGGCTGCAGTAAAGCAGGGAGCCGCTGTGACTCGAATGAACAAGTAGCCAGGCAGCCCACCCGGACTGTTTTCATTCAAGTTCATCGCAGTTTTGGTGCCTGAATTGAAAGTGCTACAGTGGCAGCAAGCGTTAGACAGCAAGCCCACGTGCAGTGCCAGCTCTTCGCCTGCAGAGAGGTAAGCAAAAAGGGAGCAGTTAGCGTGCTGGGCGGTCTGAGAGCACAGGGCATCCAACCTGGCAAGCTGCGGAGCCCGTGCTGCCAGAGCTGACCACTGGGCAATGAAAATGCCTCTACGTTTCTCCTGAGTTACAGAGCAATCCAAGGGGTGTGAGGCAGGACTCGGCATTTATTCAAATGGAAGTTTTCTGTGATACAAAAGGCTTTGTCTGGGTGCACATCCCAAGGAGCCCACAATGGACGAAAATGTCCTTTTCTATGGGACCCCATAGGAGATGAAGGCAAGTGATACTTCTAGTAACCAGGCAGTAACACTATGGTCAGATCTCATGAGTTAAATACACTGACGAGCTCCAATGTCAGACATCTTTCATTAAAAACAGACGCTCTCTCAAAAATTCCTGTGGGTGTAATCATCGAAATAAGCTAATCTGATGGTTAGGGAAAGGTGAAAATAGTGCTTAAATATCACCCACAGCAGGAAAAAAGCACCCTCATTTACAGAAAATATATACTTGCAATCTCTAAAGCAACCATAGGGTTTTTGTTGTTGCCGTTGTTTTAAGTCTGGCACATTCTCTACTTTTCCTTCTTGGCTTCAGATCTACTAAGCCAGCTACTGCAGTTTGTGGCTTCATCTGCGCTGCTCTGCTCACTTGCCACCTCCATGCTGAGCTTTCTGCCTATGTCCCCAGGACATCCTCAGAGTGCCACAGGGCTCAAACATCAAGTCACCATCAGCCCACCATGCTGTGTTCCTTCATCATTTGTGCAGTGCCAGCAGGGGCAGGGTGCCTCTCGACTGAGAGGTAGGATGCTGTTGGGAGAGAAGGTGCCAAAGGCCAGGCAGAGAGATGCCAGACACACATCTCAGTTCCTGTCTGCCTCTTCCAGCCTCTATGAGGGGGGATAGGGTATAGTTTGGTTTAGGTATAGTTAGTTGTAAGTATAGTTAGGTTTTCATACCCTGTAAAAGACAAATTCAAAAGCCCTGCATGTTTCATATGTAGTGTGGGGCCACCTTGCCTAGACTGCCTTCAACGGACCAACAGCTCTTCCTCCCTCACCAGCTGCTAATGCCAGTGTTTTCATCTCCTCCCTTCTAGTTTCTGCTGCACCTTTTCCTCTGCAGCAGTTGCTTATAGCAAGTGAGTTAATGTATGTGACTGTGTGTGTGTACATGTGCACACACATACGCATGTGTCACATCCCTATCATGCTCCCTTCCCCCCTGCCAGAGCAACAATACTAACAATAAATTCACCTTCCGCTCGAAACTGTGACAGGAAGAGGCATCTGCCTAAGTGGTGTTTGAATTTCTCTTTTCTGCCTTCACCAGAGAAAGGCCATGGTTAGAGGAGATGACCACAGGCCTTCAGGGACTCACACTGATCTATACTTGATCTCTACTGAGAAATAATAATTAAAAAAAAAAACACCTGCACTTGCTGGGTCGCTTAATGTCGGTTGTCAAACAGAAAGTTCCTCCAAGATACCAAGGCAGCATCTCTCTGGAGAACCAAAATATCTACTTGGTTGCTCTTTCTCTATTGTGAGTTCAAGCTGTGATGCCACTGCTTGCTTGCACAGCTGATGACAGGACCTCTCAGCAGCTTTGCTGTAAAGCAGTGAATGCCTGAGGTTCTCTTAGAGGCCATCCACAAAGAATATCATCTCTGGCTTTTGGACATCAAGTAAAAAGGACACTCAGATCAGTTTCAGCACTTCTACACTCTGTCTCCCTGCTTCATCTAGAGCTTTCTTCTTCAGTGGGGAACAGTTCCCCCAGAATAGCTCTTTTCTCACAACTTCCTTTTCCCAAAGAAGGCAGATGTAAGCATCCCAACTGAAACTGAGTTTCAGTTATCTTGATTATAGTATCTCTTATTTCAAAATTCCCTCTATCACTTTAATAGCACTGCAGCTCATGGTGATATTTTTCTTTCAAATTTAGAACTCTGATATTTGGTGCCTCAGTGGCTTAAGGGTTGATGGGTATGGAGTGGACAAGACCACACAGAAAAAAGGAAAAAAAAAAAAAGAAAAAGTGATGATGGAGATAAAACTCAACAGATTTCTTGGACTGCTTTCCATAACAGGAGTGTCTGGTGTCTGGGAAACTTCCATGGCAGAAACTCTCCTTACAGGGGAATTTATTGAAAGACTATCTCTAATCCAAATGCTGGAAAACTCCAAACATCTAAACTGCAAATCTCTAAAACCACAGAGACTCTACCCCAGAGTTCCAAAAACAGCTCAAGGAAAGTGCTAATCATGCTGTAAAAATATTTGCTTAAAACTACTTTTAAAGACTGACAGACTGGCAGAATTTGAGAAAAGGCTCCACAGATACTGGGATTTAAGATCATGGAACCCAATGTTTGAGCTGGACAAATTAATGAAAACTATTTTATTTATATATATATATATGTATATATACACATACAAAGAATCA
>NW_010590073.1:84517-95138 GCF_000705375.1 Tinamus guttatus
GAAATTCTTTGAAGAAATCAACAAACATAGACAGTTGCCCAAGTAAATTTCCAAAAGGCTTTCAAAAGCCTCCTCCACTAATGATGCTTAAAGTAATTAAGGTAAAAGGTCCCTACATGGATAGAACTTGATTAGAAGATAGGACAGAGACTGAGAGTAAATGGTCAGTCTCAGTGGAGTTCTGAGACAGCTGCTCTGGGTCTTGGACAGTACGAATTATTAATAAAGGATCTGGGAAAGAGGATGAATAATGAAATAACAAAGCTGCTGGAGACGTAAAATTGTTCAAAGCAGAAAAGACGAGAGATGTCTGTGAAAAACTGCAGAGATATTAGGAGAAGTGACTGGTTTTAAAAGGATGGTTTAAAGTCAATCTATTTTAAGTTATGAGAAAAAAAAAGTAATCTGAATTGACCTTTACTGCTTGTGAATGAGATCCTCATCCTCAGCTCAGCGCATCCACATCTTGAACACTTCTTGCATTTCAGCACTCAACACTGAGGCTCACAAAGACTGTAGCAGAATCAGAAAGGTTCTGAGAAGACCAACAAGGATGATCAGAAGTACAGAATGGCTCTTCTGTGAGAAACAACTAAGAAGACTGCCTCAAGAAAAAAAAATGGTTGGTGGAGAATATGGCAGAAGTCTATAAAATCATGGGTGACAGTGAATAGGGATCAGTACTTCTCCATCTTTTTCACCACTAAGAGGCTGAATCTAGAAGATTCAGAAAGAGTATAAAGAGGTTGATCTTTGCATGAGATGCATATAAGTTGTGGAACTTCTTGCCACTCCTTAGCACTAAACATTGTAGCTGCTAAATTTTACAGGAATTCAAAAAGCAACTAGAAAAATATCATGCAATTAATATCCACTGAAGACTATTAAATACAACAATGTCACCTCTGGTTCAAGAAATCCCTGGCTGGACTACAATTTGTTGGGAGAAGAAGGAGAATTTGGAGGAATGTCACTACATAATTGCACTGTCCTTATATTTTCTCTTCATCATCCCTTACTGACCACCTTTTTCAGCTAGATAGACCGCTGATCTGACACAGTATGAGCCATTCCCACATACTTGTGTTCTCTAGTGGCGTTTAGTGAATGCCTCTGAATAAAAATAGCCTGTATATGGAGTCAAGGCACCTTCAGCCAGCTGCTCTGGGCACATGGGTTAGAGCAGGTCATCAAGTAAATTACAGCTGCTCTGTCACTAGGTCCTCAATGCCTCAGTGAAGGCAAAAGTGCCCTCCAGCCTGTTCAGTAGAGAGTTTTAGCACTAACACAGGGGGTGGGGGTTAGCAGTTAGCAGGGTTTTAGCACTAACACATTCTGGCATGTCTTCCTCAATATTTTCTGAGGCAGCTAATCATTTCACTTAAAAATAATAATATTCTTGTATATTTGCGTTGTCTTCCTATGTTATCTTACACTTTACTTAAGGAAGTGTTCACACATTGTTTTCTACCAAGTTCTTCAAAAATGAACAAGAGCCACTCAGATATGGTTTGACAGACCAGTACAAGTTTCTCTAAGAAATTTGGCATGGTGGCAGACAGTAACAAAAAAAAAAAGGAAAAAAAAAAGGGAAAATAGATAGCTGTTTGCTTTTTATGCCTGCTCTCTCATATTAGAACTCTACTTTTATTATCTAACATATGCTCATCAAAATAAAAGATCAGCATGCTCTAGCTACTTTTAATAGGTCCTCTCTCTAAGACTGTGCATTGCCCCACTATGTCACGCAAAAGGTCTTGCATGTCTATCAAGCCATGCCTGATTTTTTTTTCTTATTTCTAAAGAAAATATGCTGTCCTTTCTTTTTATTATTATTTATTCCTCTAGACTTTCACAGAGGATGTAGGTTCTTGGGTGGCATCCTTTTACAATAAACTCCACCTAACATAAAATTTTCCTCCAGATAGAAAAAAAAAAAAATCTGCTTTCGTTTTGAGGTGAATCACATCCTACATAAGCTACATCAGGGAGTTGCTATCTAACCCCTGCAAATATGCTTAGTAATGCTTACTGCTCTGTGACAGTTTTTAGAGGTGATGACTAGTTTTAGGTTCATGAGATAATTCAGGTCAGAAGGGCTCTCCAATGCACTGACCATTTTGGTGGCCTTTCACTGGTCCCACTCCAGCTGATCAGTATTTAGCAAGGCAGTGCTGCCATTAGTATATAGAAAGGTCTATATACTCAGTCTACCTAGGAGACATGGGTATGTTTCCCCCACATGAATCTCATGGTCTTTACATGGTTACTGTAATGTGTAATGGCCTTATCTGGCTGTTCTGCTCTGTGTTGGTAAATAAACAGGGTGGGATGTGGGCTGCCTTTTGTTTTATGGTGTGATAAGCTGGAAAATGATCTAAGAACGCACACCCGATAGGCAGTATACTGATCTGGTGCCAAAAAAAAAAAAAACACACCAAAAGAGCTGAAGAATTGTATGAATGTAAGCAACTTAACAAACTACAGTTGCTATAACATAAATCTTCTCTGTTTACCTGTTCTCAGCTGGAATTTCTTAATTAATTTGCAGCACAACCATTTCTACCATCACATCAACTCTGTTATTCTATTGCAAATCCTGAGGAAGGAACTGAGATGCATCTGCTGCTCTGGTCTCATTTGAACTCTTGTCCCATGAAATGGGGGAAAGGTGCCTCTATCCACTGAGGTTTATCCATTCTGGTCAAGCCCAGGACCTGGGTTTCTGTGGGTTGTTTCACCTAGGAAGAGAAGCTAGGGTGGAGTCAAGCCTACCTGTAGTGTAATTCCTTTTATCTACAATGTCTGTACAAAGTCCTGTTTCTCTGATATAAAACAGTATCACAATTTGTGTTCTGTTCTAAGTTTCTTTCCAGTCAGCATTTTCCCCTCCAAGTGCTTACTCTCTTACTTGCTGTTCTTTTTTTCTTTCTTTCTGTCTCTCTCTTTTTTCTTTTTCTTCTCCCTCTTTTTTTTTTTTTTCTGGAGCTGATGACTGTTTTCCCTGCATGCACTTATGCTATGAATTTCTTATAAACCTATATCACACTAATGATGAAAATAAAGAGAAAATAAGTTTTCTGCAACTGAATAGTAAATGATTCCTTACAGCAGTTAAATCCTTTGTATTCCAGCTTCTTCTGCCATTGCATCACCCACTTTTCTACTTAACATTTTGCTTTGTCTCCTTTCTTTATGTGTTCTTGCAGCAGAAACCACCACAGTGGAATTTTGACCTTTCAAGAAATTCACCCCTCTAAATTAAACTATTCTTTCTCAATCTTCCACTCCTACCAGGAATTGTGCTGACTTTCAATGATCAGCAATGACCTTCCATCATGACAGCATCCCCATAACTACTGGAAGTTATTGCTGAGCTAGAACTCACCACTTTGCCATCCACTGACCAGCAAGTCAAGACAGCACCAGTCAAGAGAGGGAGAAGCCCATCGATTTCTCAGTTGTGGATGAAGGATTGACTTGCTTATAGCTTGCTAGAGGGGAATGACCTCTCGGTTATTTTCCTTGTGCCTCCTTAGCCTGCTAGCAATATCAGCCATCTCGCTGAGACCCTCTCCTGTTCCCTGCTGAGCATGTCCGCTGCCAATGTGTCTCAGACATGCAAGGATTACCGCCTCAGCCACAATCTCCTTCTGCCTGGCTACATCCTGATCTTTGTTACAGGTTTGATGCTCAATGTGATGGCCCTCTGGATCTTCATGCGCTACCTGCGCCTGAAGTCTGTGGTGATGATCTACATGTTCAACTTGGCCATGAGCGACCTCATCTTCACACTTTCTCTGCCACTGCGACTTTACTACTATTCCAATCACCATTGGCCCTTTGATGACTTTCTGTGCCAGGTCTCTGGATCTGTCTTCCAGATAAATATGTATGGTAGCTGCCTCTTTCTCATGTGTATCAACCTGGACCGCTACATTGCCATTGTCCACCCACTTCGCTGGCGGCATCTGCGGCGCCCCAAAGTGGCCAAGGTCCTTTGCCTGATTGTCTGGATTATGATCCTCATGGGCTCCATCCCCACAGCCATGGTCCACAAGCAAAACCACTGTATAACACAGAACCAAACAATTCATCTGTGCTTTGAAAGCTTCAGTGACAACATGTGGCAAAACAACCTCTTCCCTTTAGTTGTTCTGGCTGAAATCCTGGGTTTTCTCCTGCCTCTGAGCTCTGTGCTGTGCTGCTCAATTCGGATCTTTTGGGAGCTCTGCCAAACCAACCAGACTAGGACGCTGCGACAGCAGAAGACCATTCGTCTTCTCTTGGTCAATCTGGTCATCTTCATCATCTGCTTTGTGCCCTACAACACTACTTTGGCAGTTTATGGGATGATAAAAGCCCACATCCTGAAGGTTGAGAAACAAACACAGGCTTCTGTACGTCAAGTGCTAATTATGACAATGTTGTTGGCCAGCATGAACTGCACGCTGGACCCCCTGATCTACTACTTTAGCACTGAGGGCTTCCGAAACACCTTTAAGAAACTGCAGCGGGGACAAGCCTGGGACTCAGATATAGGGATGCTGAAGAACCAGACTGTGGAAAATAAGTCCCACCAAGTCCATACTTCTTCAAAAGTGAAACAATTCCCTTCTGACAATTTTATCCATCCCAGTGAATCTTTGCCAGCACTTCCTACTACAATATTCCTAAATGCCCCTATTGAGGACTCAGAAATCTAACCACAGAAAGGTCATGTCATTGCTGAGTTGTGGAGTGGCCTGTTCAATAGTTGAAGCAAGATGGTGGGAAACAGGTCAGGGTAAATTAGCAAACTGTTTGAAGGAGGAAGCACAGCAGGCTGTATGTGGTGGGGGCGGAACTTGATGAGACAAAGAGGGAAGAACGAAGGATTGTTTTGAATAAATATCCTGGTATCACAATCCCACCTAAATCTTCTGGTACAGGAAACATACAGTGCACAAAAAAACCTACAGTGTCTAGTTCTTGCCAGCATGGTTTCCTATAGAAAGTCTATCCTGCCTGAGCACCTCCTTGCTGCACCTGTAACTAGAAGTTAAAACAGAGTTGGAATAATTAGAACATACATGCAGTACTCATTGCTGACAGAGTAGATTTAGTAGTAAAGACTGAAGAAAACTTTACATTTTTTTTAAACTATGTGCAACAGTGTTAGTCTAAAATCCAGTGTTGGGTACCCCATTAAGTGATTTAATTTTCAAAAAGTGTTGAAGCCTCTAGCAACTTTTGAGGTTAAGGGAACAGCTGAGTGTTTAGTACTCTTGCAGAAAACATGTTCCTAAACGTATAGTAAGTCACACATCCTAGCAAAGAAGTGTTTTGGTAGTATATCAAATGTATTTGAGCAGCTACAAATCCACACACACATTGAGCACAATGGGGTATACATTTACCTAAGGCAAAAGAGCTTGGGAAACACTAGCATTCTTTAAAATACACCGCCACATATGGCCACAGAAACAAAGGGATACCAACTAATGCCACTTCTGAAGATTACATAGACATTAATGCTTTGCACTTCTTCTTGTCACTTAGCTACCAGGTGGTTGATATCAAAGTCTGGGTGATTTTCATTCTCAAAGAGAAATAAGGTCATAGAATGAAGCTCTGGTGAAATATATTTGCTTGCACTGTTTGTACATGCTTTTCAGCCTGCACTGTAGACTAAAGTCCTGTAAATCTCCCCAGAAGCGAGAGACCCAGCTATACACAGGCAACGCCAAAAACTACGGATATCCACTCCTGCCAGTGTCCAGGGTTCATCTTTCCACCAGCACTACAACAAAACTTCTTATTGGCTTCATCAGAACTCAGAAAAACAGTACTAGGTTATCCTGGAGAGGATCCATAACAACATATATGATTAAGAAAAAAAAAATAGTGTCTAGAAATGAAAAATGAAAGTGTCCAGAAATGCTGTGCGGGGTAAAGCCCAAGACTCTAGACTTATAAATTAGCAAAGAATCACATTTCAAGCCTCACCCTGTGACTGCTGTGGGGAAAAAAAATAAGGCAATGCATGATATTTTTGTGTTACAGTATAGTTTAGGGATACAGGGATTCAAATCAGCCTTTCTAGTCTCCCCTGAAGACCAGTCTTGGTATTACACACAGGTCACTATAGACACAAGTGGCTAGCTGGTGAACCTCTCCATCTAATGATGGACCCTCTTGCTCAGCACATACATCACCAAAAAGCTAGTTTTGGAATAAGCCTGCAGGTGAAAGACGTTTAATGGTGTCTGAGATATGCAGTGAGAAAGATGGAGGAAGGTTTGAGGGAGAGTAGGTATTTCTGTTTCAAAAGTTCAGGGCTGTGACATGAACATGAATCACCTGCACAATAATGTGTCTGTCTGAGAAGGAAGCAAACCTGAGTGCATACCTTTTGGAGGGGCATGATGTTACTCTCATGAGGTAGAGAAGCAGTGTTACATTGATACACTGCTGACCATTTCTGCAGCTGCCTCCACCTTCTTCCTCCTTAGACATTTTTCCTCTGGTCCTGTCTGCCTTCCTCAGATTCTTCATAGATTCACATAAATATTTAGCTGGGAAGGGGCCTCTGGAGGCACTCACAGCAGATTGTCAGGGAGCAGCAAGGACTGACTGCTTTATAAAGGAAAGAGAGCTGGGAGCTGAACATGACAGCAAGGCAGTCAGAGGAAGCAGCCTCACCAGTAAGGGCCTCATCCCAAAGTACTTGAGCAAGTTGAGGAGAACAGATATATAGACAATAGCCAAGTTCAGCTAAGAATCTAAATAGTCAGACAAGCCCATGGTGACAAGGCAGGTCCAAGTTCAGACTTAGTCAAGTCAACACATCTGCATCAGGATAGAGTCTGGAGACAGTAATCAGGGTAAGTCAGAGTCTGGTGATCACCAGACAAGTCCATGGTGAAAGGCAGGCCTCTGGTCAAGCCAAGAAGTCTGTCCATGGGTCTGGATCAGGATTTGGATCAATCTGATATATAGCCAGGTACAGACGGATTGTAATGTAGTTTTAGTGTAGCCAGAGAGAACTACGAACCACAGACCAAGCTTAAAAGCAGCTCCCAGGGCCAAGAGGGGTCAGTCCTGGATGAGACCTCCCAGCAGAACTTTCTGGAGGCTCTTCCCAAAGTCACCAGAGGGAAGGGCAGCCCTCAGCTGCACTGTCTCTAATTTGGCCCCCACACTCACACAGCCCAAGCCCCAGGAGGGGATAGGATGTACTCAGAGCTCTGAACTAATGGCAAAGCTAGATCAGGTTGCTCAGGATTGTGAGTGCTGAATATCTCCAAGAATGGGGATTGTCCGACTCCTCTGGGCACCTGCGCTGGAGCCAAACCACTTCCAGGAGAGAGTTTTTTCCCTTATGTCTATTTGCCTTATTGCAAGTCATGGCTGTTGCCTCTTGTGCTTTCTCTGTGCCCCTGGCTCTGCCTTTTGTACACCCTCCTTTCAGGTAGGTGCAGACATTAATTAGGCTTCTTTGGCCTTCTGTCTAGGTTGAACGAAATCAGCTCCCTCAGCCTCTCTTCATAGGCGAAGGGCTCCAGTCCCCAGCCACTTTATTGATCCCCTGTGGAACTGTGCACAGGCCGTTGATGTCTCATACGTGTAGACCTAACTAATGCTGTACAGCAGTATGCCAGATGTGGCCTCACGAGCACCGCACGTGCGGTAGGCAATGATTGCTTCCTTCAACCAGTTGCCTGCACTCTTGCAAACAGAGAAGCATCAACAAAGCCACCAAGAGAGACTCCTTGGACACTGATGCCTGAGCATGATGACACCAAAGCTCTCTGGGAGACACATGTACCATCCCTGCGCAGGTGGCCCCAGCACGTACTTCTGCTCCTAGCACCTTCAGAGAGGCCCCAAACTCTCCAAAACAGGAGCAAAGAGAGGTCTTTCAAAGTCTGGCAAGTTTACCAAGTAGGAGTGAATTTTTAGGTGGCAAATGGCACAACTTTGAAAGAAGCTGCCCCCCCCCCCAAATTCAAAGCAGCCCCGCTTCCTCCCAAAAAGCAGAGAGGTTCTTCAATCACAGCAAATCTCAAGAAAAACATGAGAAAACAAAAACTTTTATTTTAATTTCATTTCTGAAAATAGCTAGACTATTTTTACCTGGAGCATTTTTTAAATATTCCACCTCCAGCAGATAAAATTTTAGCTCAAATATTTTGACAAAATTATAAATAACTGAAAACCTGATCTCTTAATGGATCTCATCAGACAGTTAAAGGGGCTGCTAGACGTACTATGAGCAGCTGTAAAGTTTCCCAGTTTGGGTTTCTGAAGCTTTATTTTTATATTTTTTATTTTTGCCAGAAGTGTACCCAGTGCACAAAGCTAGATTTTGCCCTTTTGGACCTAAATAATTTTCAGCTAGCATTAATCTTATTTTTGAGAATTCTAGTCAAATTTGATCGCTTTCAATTCTGGAAGATATCTTTGTCGCTCACCTATTGTTTTATTGTTATTTTTCATATTTGCCAGAAAGAGTCAATAGATTCCTGAATAGGCCTTATGCTTCTGCATTTTTGCCTTTGTCCACCTGATTTATTATTCCATCATGTGTGCTGACTCCCAGTGAAAAGAGCCATTGACCTTATCTTGGTTATAGCTTCTTATTAACAAGTATGCATAAAGCAAACAAAACCAAGGGTATGATGGTGTTTGTCTCATCAAAATATTATTGCAAAACGTAATGCTTCATAACACTTCGAAGCATGTATTTAAATGTATTTAAAACAACAGAACAAACTGCATGAAGCAAAGGTATTCGAGAAAGAAAAAATAAACTAGAATAAAAAAATATTTTAAAATAAACTGGAATAAAGTGTGTGAGAACCTTTTCAAAATGTACAAATAACTCTCTATGGCCTATCAAAATAATTATTGAATTAGGGTTCCTGCTAAGCCTGTGCCGGGGCAAAGGATGCTCTCTCACTGCTTTCCTGCACTTTGCATCATTTGCAGATGTATTCACACATTAAACAAACATCTTCTTATCAAGTAAGACTGAACAAATGAAAATAATGGCAAGAGGTCAGAGAGGATATCAAATGGGTACAGAATGCTTATTGGTCAGGCAGGATATTTTCAAAAATGCATAAATACTTCAAGATTTCAAGCCTTTTGACTTCCAGCAGGACAGACACATCAGTCACTTTTTAAAATGGTTGCTTATTTTGGGTGATTTAGAAACTCCCAGATCTCTGGGAGCTGAACCAGATGTCCTCCAGAGAGGCCCTTCTAACCTAAATTATTTTAGGATTCTGTGGCTTTGTGATTTAGATGCTGATCGGGTACCCCAAGGATTTTTCAGCATTCCCCAGAGAAGCGTTAAAGAGAGGAAACCAACTACCATCACCACAGTCACCAAAACCTACTGACTTCCAGTTCAAAGACTTAAAAGGAGAGTGATAGCTGACCAGTACCGCCTACTCTTAGAATTGCAGTTATTTGGACTACCAACTGTGTACCGCAGCTTGCCAAGGTGCCAGGCAGGCTACCGCTGGAGTGGTAACTGCTAAACATACTGGTGATCAGTATTGTCTCAGGGCTTCCTCGTGTCTTCCCGCTTTTCTATGGCATCTCCAGCTTCTGTTTTTATACTGTAAAAAGTCTTCAAGCATGCACTGTTTTTATTTAGTTTGCATAGCACCTTGCATGGCGGGATTGAGGCCCAATCAAGGTCCCAAATATGGTGAACAGAAAAGGTGATGTCTCAGTGCAGAGGAAAATCTGCTACGTTGCCATATGTGTCTGTCGGTAAATTAAAAGATGTAGACTTTAGCCTGCTTTAATCCCCGAAACACTGACAAGGGCACTGGTGATGTGCTCTTCCATGTTAGTTATAAAATCTGCCTGTCCCCCAAACACTGTAGTATTTGACACGCAGTGAGATACTCTCTATTTCAGCCACCAAAATACAAGGAAACAAGAAAGTACTTTCATCCGTGGTGGGAGAAGAGGAGGAATCTTTTTTTTTTTTTCCCACAAGAAAGTGAGTCAGACCTTGCCTGACTCTGGAGGGGAAAAAAAAAAAAAAAAGAGAGAGAGCGAGAGAAAGAAAGGAAAAGCAGTAAAGGCAGCGCTGAGCTATAGAGCAGCCTGGCACTGCATCGGAAATGGACTCAGATGACAGGACCAAACTTGGAGCACAGCGTGATACCTGGAACAGCCTGTCCCAGCTTCAAATGGATATGGGCAAGGTCACAGCCTGTTATTCTTTTCCTCTAACGAGCATGAACAAGGGTAAAACAGACTGAATCAGACATACCCAGGACTAGCTAGTTTGGGAGGGAGGAGGGACATTTTCACCAAAATGAATGTTTGGGAGGAAAAAACCCCAACGTTCTGGCCAGTGTTGTGTATTGTTTTTGAGTGCTTTAAAAAAAAAAAAAAAAAAGTCAAAGAATTTCCAAATCCAAATCAACACACAGGGTTGCACATTTACATCCCTCAGTGACCTGGCGCGCACGCACACACAGTGCTTGGGGGGCCTGAGCAGCAGCCCCAAACCAGCAGCTCCGCAAAGCAGCCCGGGCGTCTCTTACGCCCGTTTTTCGCCGACGGCCCGAGCACCCGCCGAGCGGCTCTGCAGCTGTGGCCGACCGCGGCC
>NW_010590073.1:96330-110453 GCF_000705375.1 Tinamus guttatus
AAGCAATAAAAAAAAAAAGCAGATCGAAGTAATCTCGCTCATGGGGCAGGTCAGTGTCCTCTGTGAGGCTTTTGCCTCATCTGATGCGTGCAGAGCTTGCACATTTAAAGAGTGTGGCAATAAATGAAAACATGCACCAGAGGGAGAAAAAAGGGGGATGGGGGGGTGAGGGGAGAGAGGTTTAAACCCTTGCACTGTTCATTCGGAGTGCTGGAATTAGTTTTCTCCTTGTGGACTCTGTGTGCATAGGTGTCACGGTTGTCCTTGGTTACACAATGACAGATTGTTTTCTCCATGAACTCCCTTTGTTCCCCATGCAGGGAGAACACTGCTCACAGGAGAGAGAAAAAAAAAAAAAGTAACTTCACTATTTTTTCCCACATGCTGCACACTAATCCATCAGTTATTTACTGCATATTATTCAAACTGCACTCTGCAGGCAGGACCACTGATCTTCCTGGACTCTTCCGTGGTATCTATCATTACTGTGTGGCTTCATAAATCCGAATCAGCTGCTCTCACAAGAGGTCCCTGAGCTGGCATGGTATTATTGTTTTTTTAAAGGTGGGAACATGGCAGTTAGAGTGCGTGTTCTGAGTTGCTTGGCATGTGGCGTCTCAGGGTCCTGGATGGCAGGTACACATCCTCCAGCCAGCTCCTCCTGAGCTCGCTCACCAGTACAAGACCTGAGCAGTTCCACAGATGCAACTCTAGTCCCAAACTGAGAACCTTTAAAAGGAGGGCCAAAGGATTAGTGGCCTTGGGGAAAAGATTTATGTCCTTATGCCCCATATCACCTGAGGGCTCAGAGGCAGGGGTTTCTAAGGCGGTCGCATAGGATTACAAACATGGTGTTGAGAGGAGATTAATTTTTCAAGTACTTCTATATCAGTGTATGAAATCTAGATAATTAGCAAGGGGAATGAGACGTTCTCATTGATGAGGATATACTTGATATAATTAGCATTACAAAAACCTGACAGGACAATTTGCATGATTGCAGCACTTAAGTCTCTAGTTACGGACTTATTCAGAGGGGACAGAGAGGTGAGAAAAAAAAAAAACAGATAAAATATGCTGATACACATTAAAAATAGTGGCAGGTATATTACAGCTGCTGGAGATGCTGGGGAACGTTGACCGGCAGTATGTGCTACCCAGCGCAGGCCGGGAGAGGGCAGAGCCACGGGTCTGCTGCCAGCTGCTGCTGCTGGACGCAGCACGAACAGGCAGTGTCGCTGCAGCCTGTGGCTGCCACAGGCAGCGGGCAGTGCCGTGAGACACCTGGGGAGACGTGTCGGGAGCTCTCTTGCAACCGTAGTAAGGATGCGACGTCATTAAAATTATATCTAAATATATATTTATGTGTGTGTGTGTGGCAGTTTTTAAGCATATAAAGCAGCAGTGCTGCAAGCTGACTTACAAGCTCAGTTGGGCCAGTGAGTAGTGATACAGTGATACAGAGGTTGCCCTGTGATCCTGTTGCCTTATTTGCATATCTGGAGAGCAACCTTAACCAGCAACAGGCACACTCGGTGCTCTAAAAGGACCCATCCCCAGAGGAGGGAAGCAGTCAGGTGTATTTTGAAAATAAAAGTGCATGACAGACATGAAAGGTGAGATAGGTTGCATTAATTAATATAACATTCTGCACTTTGTACCTTCTAATGACAAGAAAAATGAAAGCTATGGGGAGAGAATCTATCACTAATGGACAAATATGATTAAATATGATTAATATGATTAATATGAGAAGCAATGGAAAAAAACTCTAGATATTTAATTTTAACACATTTTAATTGACTTTATCTGTTTCAACATAACTTCTAGTAGCAATACACTGCCAATCTCTTAGGCAGATTGTTGCGCAGGCAGAGTGAGCATTTCAAAAGGAGATGGCCAAACTTATAACTCAAGTAATATTTGATGCTTCAGAGGGCACTGCCATGCATAAGTTTCTCTGTTTCTTTTGCTTCAAACCTGACTCTGAGCTCTCTTTGTGTCATTTGTCAGACATGAATTAACAATGAATATTGTCTTTTGGAAACTTGGGGCTCTGCCTGCCAAAAGCATGATCCATCTGGAAGAGCAGCTTCTGAGAGACACACACCAAAGCCTGTGATGAAGCAGGCCATACCTGCTTGTCTCAACAGCTCTGTTTCTGCCCTTGGGTTGGCTTCTGCTACCCTGTCTGGGGTCTCCTTCATCAATTGCTTAGTTTCCTCCTGGTTCAGGGTGTAAGTGGTGAAATAGTAGATTAGTGGAAATAGCCTCATCACGGGTGATGAATGAATCCAGCTAAGGTTTGAATGTACTGCTTTTTCTGCCTTGGGCTTGAGAAGGATAATATGGGGATGCTCGAGTTTGACGGGCAGCTCTTCCGCTTGCTGTGTACCTGTTGGCAGGTGAGCTCTGCAGAAGATGATCATCCTGATTAGTGATAGCTTAGGCTGCCTGTGTGATGCCAGGCACTGCATTGTAACAAAGCCTGAAAGGAAGAGGCAAAAGCTCCTAGCTGTGCTGGAGAAAAGTCTCATGCTCCTCTGAGGGAAAATTTGAAATGTTGACAGAGCAGCAATCCTACCATGAACATAGGATCCTCATAGCACTGTCTCTGGAACTGGATATTGGGGGAAATGTCTAGAATTTCCTTTTGTCTTGGCTCCATGGATTCATGTCACAGTGATGGACATTTTTGGAATCTGAGATGGGCCTTTGCTTATGTTTAAACCTGCAGCTGGTTGGAATTTGCAGCTTCCCTAGTTGTACAGCACACAAGTGCCTGTTGATGTGCCTTGTCCTGCACCAAAGCTGTACAGAATCCATGTGGAGTTTCTTCCCCACGTAGCTTAGGGGGTGATTCTCAGGCTAGGATTTTGGTGAGAGACGATTTTCATGCAGGAGAAGAGGAGGGAAGAGTCTAAGCATCCATAAAAGGTGCTGGACTGGAAAAAAAAAAGAGGAGGAAAAAAAGGAGAGAGGGGGAGTCCATTTGGCTCGTCATGCAACTGAAACAAGGAAACTAAAAGTTTTGCTGGTAAGATGCAGTGCTGTTTGTCTCCCATTTCCATGCCCAGTGTTGTCACTCTCTTCTTGCTTCCAGCTGGCTTGCAGTCTCACTCCTCTCCCTGTTGCACTGGCCTCATATTCCTGCCTTGTCCATAGTTCCTGAGACCAGGTTCCTTATTCAACTTGTAAACTTTCCCTAGACCATCCCCTGGCTTTTCTTTCGTCCTGTTTGCTCTGATTCTCAGACTTGTCATGGTATTCAGCCAGTCAAGGTTCTTCTCTCTCTTTCCTACTCCTTAACTTTCCAGGTACTTATTCCAGGTCTTGTTCCCCATGCCAGTTCTAGTATCATTAGCCTCCTCATCTCCATTTGTTATTCATAATTACCTGTCCCCAGGCTTGTTGTCTCACACTGTCCAGGCCTAGAAAAGTCCTCAGAGGCTGGATAGTCCTCAGAGGCTGGATCCTTCCTCTTGGATCTAGGGCAAAGCAGGGGTCACAGGAAATGTGTGTCTGCCACCTGCACCCCTAGTATGTGCACAAATGTTTTTTGACCTTTATGAGATAGTATTCAGGGAAGGGGTGATCTTTGGAAACGTGTGCAGTGAAAGTGAACTGGAATTGGGCAAGGGAAGGCTTATCCCTTGTCTAAATTTTTAGTGGAATTTTCTGGAGTACCTAAGTAGCGTATCTCTGGTGTGAGGGTGGCACTCTTGCAGATTCCAGCAATCCTCCTCCAAAATTTGAGTAGGCCAGAGCTGTTCATAGTAAGGAGATGTTCTTCCTAGCATACATTTTTAACAGTTTAAAATGAATTATTTTTCCTCTCTTCTTTCTGAGAAGCAGATTAAATGATTTAAAAAGTGAATAAATCAGATCTAGACAGACAGTCAAAAAGGAAAATTTCATCTCTAGTCATAAAAATGATAAGCAACTGAATACTGTATGGTGAGAGCACTCAGACAGTCTCGTTCCAGCTCCGCTTGTAACTTTCTTCTTGATTCATCTCCAGAGTTTGAGCTTGCTTCTTTTGGATGTCCCTAAAATTTAAGAATAACTTATAGAAGCAAAAAATATTTATCCAATATATGGACCTATACATGGAAAGTATTTAGCACTCTTTTTGCTATAGGTCATACCTTCTCAGAAGCTTTTTCTAAATTGTGAAGCAGATGAAGAAGGAGAAATGGGGCCCGGTAGTTGGAGGCAGCCTCTTTAAACACAGAACCCATAATGTTTCTTGGAAAAGACAGTGGGTCAAACCCGAAGGCTGGAGTTTGTCCCACTGTGGCCCATCTGTTAGCAATATCAGCAGCATCAGTCAATCAATCTGAAAGTAGTCTAGTGACAGCTCTGAAAAAAATAATATGAACACATTTAAGCCTCACTTAAAATGGAACATTTTGAAGTGATATGATTAAATTTGGTGATTTCTTAAACCAAAGGACTAAGCATGTGTTCGCCTAGCACAGCCCGGCTGAGAACCTGTGGCTTGGTGCATCTCGTCGCCCGGCCCACCAGAGCCCCTGCTAGCCCTGCTTGGTGCCCAGGGCAACAGGCCACAGCTGCCGCCCCTGCCCGATGCTGCTCCTTATCCCTGGTGGTGACAGCCACCTCGCTCCCTGGATCAGGCAACAGCAGCTTCTTTCTCTGTGACAGGTGCGAAAGGGCAGAGCACTGGTGGAGCAGGACCTGAACGCTGATGGAGCAGGACCTGCATGCAGCCAGGTGAGGAGGATGGGAGGAGAGCAAGGCAGGCACAGGGAGGGGAGCAGGGAGCAGCTGCTGGCAGGGCAGAGAGGCTCCCCAAAGCAGGGAATGGCCAGGCGGGACCCCAGAGCTGCTGCTGAGGTTGCTCTGATCTCCTCCTGCAACTGCTGCACAATAATATCCTGGACTTTGCACAGGAGCAGGTACATAGCATGCTCTGCCACCAGAGCCAAAAGAAAAGCAACTGCTGGTGCAGTAGAGCACCAACAGACAACTATGGGACAGTAGCATCTAAATTGTAACAGATTTTGTTAAGTGAATGTGTGCCCAAGCCATAGATCTATCAAAATAAAGCTAGACTAGCTAGGAGCAGTTTAAGTTCCTCCTCTGCATTAAGTGTTCATAATGTTTTACTAAGGAGATCTAACATTGGTCTAACTACACCACATGCAGACGGTGTAGTGCAGCGCATACTTTGCTAACTAAAGCCTGTCTTAGCTCAGTCTGAAGTCCTCTTCTCTGGTTCTTCAATTATCTTCTATGTAAATAAGCAAATGATAGAGGTTGTCCTGAGGATGCAGATTTGAGACCTATATTTAATAGGTAACAAAGTGCACAGAAACAGGAAAAACAGTGAGTGCAGAGGAATGCCAAAAGGATTCAGTGCTTTCGAGCTCCGAGTTCGGAGCTGCTTCTCCAAGGCTATAGCTTGATGTTGTTGTTCTTTCTCCCAACTCATGCTGAAAAACCCCACGCAGACGAAATGGGCAAGCCTGCTACACAACAGTCAGGAGGAAATGCAAGGCACTCTGCCACCTTCCACCGCCCTGTGCTACCAGCAAACAGTTTCTGTTTTAAAAAATCCACCACAGGGAGAACTCTCTGTAAAACACGGAGCTACGGAGGGGGATCCAGCAGCCGCTGCCAGGGAGCCACCAGGCAAAAGGAGCTCACCTTGCTAGCACCAGCAGCACCAGCTCCCCTCCAGACTCTCCAGGGGCAGGAAGCCCTACATGTGACATGGGCAGCCCCTTCCTTCTGCCTCCCCTGAACGAGGCAGGGTAGAGGCTCTCCCCGTGATGTCCCGCCACAGCACTGGTGGGAGGTTTCTCATCAGGAAAAGAAAATACTTGATGCACTTTCCCTTGATGGATTGAAGGCTTTTTATTGCTGCGCAGAAACCCAGTCCCCATGTATCCTGTGAGTATCCAGCTGGGGGAACATGGGCACCTTCTCTATACCCTGTGAAACTGTGAAGGAAACATGTTGCTGTGTTGCCCTGATTTCCAACTGTTGCTAAATCCAAGGAGATACTTTTAGTCCATGAACTCTATTATTTGGAGTCCCCATTCCAGATATTGGAAGTTAAATTGTTGTTTTCTGCATGGAATACAGAAATTAATCTCGCATGCAGTTATTTCAGTTTGGAGAGTTTACACTTTCTCTTCCTGCTTTATGTATTTTGAGACTTTCGCTTGCTTTAACAAGAAGTTAACTTTGCACATGCTGGACTATGCTTGCAAGAACGCATGATGTGTATGTCCAGTAACACCAGTGAGGTCAGAAATACTGTCCTGAGCTGGTAACAGACATTTAATACAGTGGAAGTGCAAAAATTACCAATGTGTATGAAAATAAAGCACAGAGCGGATAGTAATAACCATGCTCAGGAGCAACGTATGGTCACGTGAGCAGAGGGTGAGATTAAGAGCTATCTCTTTTATGGCAGAAACAGGATCATATAGATGTGAGCAGATAGTTCACTTCTGGTAAAGCTTTAGCAAGCCAGCCAGGTTGCTGCAAGTCAAGAGGAGCAGGAGGCCTTCCAAAAGCGGCACAGCATCCAGCAAATTAGGTCAGGACTCTGCAGCCATTAGTGCCCTATCTGCACACCTCCGGAGTCCTTCAGCCGCACGAGTTTGATACAGATCAGGTGCAGACGCATGATTGCGTTGCCGCTGAATGACACAACCGGGTGTTTGTTCCGGCTTTGAGCTTTTGTACCGCTTGTGCAGTGGCTGCAAGAAGACGGGCAGCTTCGAGTTCGGCAGTGGGACTGCAGGGCAGCGCACCGTGCAGGAGTCACCTGCGGGGCTCGGTGCCCTTCATGGCAAGGGCGCAGGGTGTGGGTCTCATCGCCCTGCGAGCAGGTTTCCGGCACAGCAGAGCAGGGCCTCGGGCAGAGGCAGGGAGCAGGCGGCAGCAGGATGTGGAGTGGAGGCAGCAGCGGGGCTGCACAGAGCTGCTGCAGGGTGGTGACGAGGCAGAGCCCAGCAAGCGGGTGGCACCCCTTGGAGCCGCCCGCACCACGAGGCTCCATGTCCCTAGGAGCGAGCGTGGCCGAGCGGAGCCCCGGCGCTGTCATGCAGCTGCAGGAAAGGCGCAAGCTTCGAGCCAGGCCCTGTGGCAATAGGGAAGGAGGCAGGAGGAGAGAGGAGGGCGAGACAAAGCGGGGAGGCAGGAGCGAGGAGAGGCCGGGAGCACGCAGTGAGGCCAGGCACAGCCGCAGGGTCAGGTCCCCGCCGCCACCGCCGCCGCTCCGATGGGATGGCCGTGCTGGGGGGAGGGAGGCGAGCGGCGCGCATTATGGGATGGCAAGGCCTGCTGCGGCGGGGGAGGGCGAGCCAGGACTATTATGGGATGGCGAGGCCTCCCGCGACCGGAGGGGGGCAGGTGGGTGGCAGGGAGTATTATGGGATGGCGGGCCCTTCTGCGGCTGGGGAGTATTATGGGATGAGGATGCCCCATGGTGGGGGGGAGCGGCTGTGACTATTATGGGATGGCAAGGGCCTCTGCAGCCAGAGCAAGGGGAGAGAGGGATATTATGGGATGGCACAATTCCCAGCGTGTGTGACCGGGGATTATTATGAGATGCCTCCATACCTACTGCGGGGTTGCCTCTCTGCCAAATATTATGGGATGCAATGGACAGAGGGAAGGGGGAGGGAGGGAGCTATTATGGGATGTTGGTGCAGTCCGGGGGAGGGGGGCCTCCAGCCCAAGCCAGCCGTGTTTCCTGGCCGTACCCGCTGGGACCCTCCCAGCGCTGCTGCCTGGCTGTCTCCCTCCGTCCCTCGCTGCCTCCCTCCCCGCGGCTGGGCCTTCTCCCTGGCTCCAGTGCCCCCTTCGCTGCAGCCGCCACAGGGCCCCTCGCCCCTGCTCCCCCCTCCTCCCGTTTCTTAACAGTCATAACCAATAAAGCAGGCAGAGTATTATGGGATGGCTGCTCGATGGTGTGGGGGTGGGGTGGGGGTGGTTGCCATGGAGCATTTCCCGTGGGTGGCTATTATGGGATGGACTTGTCTTTGTGAACTATTATGGGATGTGCCCAGCTCTGCAGGGTGGGGCTGCCCGGGAGGGCTGTGGGGACCTGTGGCGCGTTGACCCCGGTGGGAGAGGGCCCGGCAGGCGGCGGGTGGGCACATGCAGGTATGCGCTGGAAGCAGCCGAGAGGCAAAAACATACAGAGGCCATTGCTGCCAGCTGCGAGTGTTCTACAGAAACTCTCTGTTAAATCCGCAAGGTGATGAGACGGACATTTAGCTTTCCCATCTCCAGGAACCTAGGCATTTATGCTTTTTTTAAAAGCAATTTCTGTAATCTTTGTAGCTGCGGAAGGGGAAAAATAAACGTTTTTCAAACCACAATGCCAGAGTATCCCACTGACTCGACATACAAAAAGCAGAGAAACATGGATCTCAAATGTATCTTTTAAGCATAACCCCACATGTCACAAAGTAATTCCAGGAACTGACAACTTCAGCTCTGAGGACAGGGCACGTCTATGGGTGCAAAGTGAGGCTCGTTCCTTAGCAGAGCAGGACCTGATGTCAACTCCTTGTTTCCAGGAGGTTTTGCAGCCCGTCACTGATTCTGTAGGGAAGGCAGAGCCCCAAAGGTCCACAGCTGGCTACTGCCTGCTGTGGGATGGCAGAACTCCCCCACGGGCACCCACAGCTCTGGTAGCGTAGCAGACCTCCGGATGCTTCTGAGCCCAAGGGGTCTGGTAGGGGTCACCCAGGACCGCAGTCTCCCGAGGTTAAACACACTCGTGAAAACTACAGGGAAAAAACAATTCCTTTCTCCCACCTTTCTGAGATTTGAGAGTTGCGTCTCCGCTCACACAAGCTGGAGTCCATCAGCTCTGCTCAGTGGTGATGGGCTAGGCATCCCCAAATCAAATGAGGTACGAGCCACTGGACTCGTACACACTGCTGCCTGTAGCACAGCTGCTGTGGGTGCCGTGCTAGAAACCCCTCTCCCAAATACAGCTGGAAGTGGTAGATTTCTGCCCCAGCTTGTTTTGTAGTGTCCCTGCTTACCAATCTCAAGAGGAGATGTGTCTCAGTGTTAGTGATTTTGCCAACATACACAAGCTTTAGCCACGGATGCAGAGAGAGGAATCGCAGGATTGCAATCCCAGTGGCTCAGACCAGGAGGCCATTACAGCAGCCCCTTTGAAGCCGCGCTCGCTTCTTCTGAGACTGGATTCAGCTGGCTGCATCATGAAGAGCATAAGAGGACATATGTCTAAGATGTTCTGGGGAAACGTACATTAAAAATGATTATTTCTAAGGGACCTTAGCTTTGTGCATTGCTTTCAGCTTTGATTAGTCATTGTATACAAAAATCTATGTTAGAAGGCTGGCAATATTGCAAAGTCAGGGTTTTTGACATTACAAAAAAAAAATCTTTCTTCTGTCTTATGAAGTACTTTCAACTTCAGAAGATAGGTGAAGAAAAACATGGAAAACTCAAATCTGAAAGTCTGATGTTTCTGAGGTTCTGAGCAACTGAAAACAGAATTGTGATGGAAAATACCAAGCAAACTTAGCTGCAGGTTCCAGCACCAGGTATAATTGTAATATGTTTTAGCATGAGCCATCAAACTAGCAGAGCTCGTAGAGATAGAGATCAGACCTTCACCAGGGGGAAGGGCTGACTAAAAGAGCCATCCCCATCTTCATTATCTTCCTCCCCCAGCCCAGCTCCCTGCTCGCAGTAGTGCCTCATGCGACGCGCTTTGGCTCACAGCGCAGTTCCAGCTGCCCAGCTGTGCTCTTCATCCTGCCCTCTCCTCCTCCTCCTTCTCCTGGGCAGCGCGGAGCAGCATCTTAACTTCAGGGAACGTTGAGACAGACTCATGCTGGTGTTTGAGCAGTTCTTAGCTATGCGCTTGTTAGAGATACTGAAACTAGTATGTTATTATCCCTCACCACCCCCATCAAAGAAAATAATAAATAAATAAATAAATAAATAGAAATATACTTGGTCCAGTCAGTGGTTCTTGATCCCATTCTGGTTGTCTGCTACCAATTTGCCTGTGTTTCCCTGTAGGTCTTTATTTGCCCTTCATTCCAGTAGCATTCGGTCTCCATAGGAGCAGCTACTTGAACATGACAAAAGTGGCTCATGTCTCTTCTTCATGAGAAAAGGCGAACATTTCTGTGTCATTTTGTTCTGGGTCTGCCACCAAAACTAAGACCCTTCCCCTGTGATAACCACACAGCTTCATGTTTCTTTGTACGAAAGGTGGGGCTCACAGTGCATAAGGCAACAGTGAAAATTGAAATTTCTTTGGGTCATTTAAACTGCTTTGGCTTTCTATGAAGACTCTTGCATAAATCTGGAACTACAGGAAAGCAAAATTTAAAAGTATCTGGGGGGTAAAGTGCTCTGCAGCCTCACAGTATTGGGGAGCCCTTCAAGAATATTTTTGATGGTGGTGGTGTTTTTTTTTTTTTTTTTTCTAGTTTTGAGAAAACAGGATTCCCCCCAAATTAGCTGGATACAATAAGAATGGAAGAGACACAGACTCAGGGACTCAGAGTGAATACTGATTGAAAGTCTGGACAGCTTTCTTACTAATTTTAGAGTAAAAGTCACATATGTGGGAGTTTGATACCCCCTTCCCCTCAGAATGGCCTAGAACAAAATTCTCTGCTTTACTAAAGAAAAATCAAAGACAGGACTTGTAATGGGATCTTTGAGGCTACTTGGCAGAAGCAGCAGGACCTCAGCTTGGAGCGATGGCAGATAGCAGGGTGATGGGCAGAACTTGCATGGTTGCTGAATACAGGAAGATGCTCTGAAAGCAGAGAGTCTCTTCTCTCCAATATGACTATGCAAATGGTCAAACTGGGTTAAAGAAAGTGATTGAATGTGCCTACAGATTGTGAGGAACAGTGTCACATTTATAAACACATCAGATGGTGCCAATTTTATACAGATGCTGAAAGATACTTTTCATGTTAGTTAGATTTAGCCTAATAAAGAAAATGGATATAGTAATCAGGCTAGAGCAGTTCCGGTCAGAAGAGTAAAGCAGAAGTACATCTGTATTCCAGGACTCAAATGAGGCAACACATAGGTGGATCACAACATCCATCACCTAAAACCATTGATACCTCTGCTTTGATATTGAACACAAAAGGAACTAATAGGAAAATGACCCCGGACATCACAAACTGACCTCTAAGGTTACATTGTCTGTGCCGCAGCAAGCCATGGATATCACTGCTATTAGTGCCTTATGTGTGAACCATTAGCATTAGCCCGAAAAGCCTGCCTTCTTTCCAAAGGGTTTTAATGTCCCTTCTCCCTCATTCTTGACTCCCACATGTGGCAGCACTGAAATATTCCAGGTGCAGATTGCCAGCTTCCACCAGTGCCCCAGTAACAACGCTGAGCAAGCACTACGTGGAACCAGTGTCACGCTTTGCTCCTCCTGCTACCTGGAAGAAACACTTCTCCATGGAAAGTGAAACAGAAAACACGCCATGGGCCAAGGCAGAAGCCTGGGATCAGTAGTCAGAGCTCATGGCTGTAGGGCCATAGCCAAAAGCACTGGGGGCCCAGCAGCCTGTGTGCAACACGGAGAAGCATGGAGCGGGGCTTGCTCGGGACGAGAGCCCTAAGTGAGTGAGGCCCATTGGGCTGGGAAGGCAGCTCATGCAGGAAGGTGCAGGGAGGGCTGTGGCAGGGGCTGGCCATGCCACCGTGTTGCCATGGGGATGCAGGGCCACTTCCCCCGGCCATGGCCATGCAGGATCGCTTCCCCCCAGCCATGGGGATGCAGGGCCTGTTTTCCCCGACCAGCCTTGGAGCAGGAGCCGTGCAGAGGCTGGCAGAGAAGGCTCAGGTGCAGGAGGTTTCCCTAACATAGGAACAGCACTGAGGGGGGAACGGTGCAAGGATATCCTACTGCCTTCTCCCCTTGTGCCCCCCCCCCCAAAAAAAAAAAAAAAAAGTATGTTTTTCAGGGCATTAATGTGGAACAGAGAGCAAGGAATATTTTTTTTTGCATTGGTGCTATAATTATTTCCAAGTGTTAAACTCAGAAGATTCACCTAAATTTGGCAGGTAATCAAGAAACAGTGAGATAGGGCAACTTTGTAGTTTAAAGCAGCCGAACAGCTAGATGGAAAATACTTAGAAGATTTTTGTTGTTGTTGTTTTGTTTTGTTTTGTCTTTTTCTTAATCCATCTACTTGATCCTCACAAATGCTAAAAACATCTCATCTGTAATTTATATTCAGCATGGAATTTTTTACAGTGAAAATTAAGGTTTAGGCTGGTTGCTAAACTTTGAATTATGGAGAGAAAGACAAGTTGGATGTGAGGTGGGAAAGGCACAGTATTAACAATAAAAATATATTCAAGTGTAGTTTTTAGAAAGATTTCAGTGAAGTGGTGGCTAATTGGAAAGCTTGGATCTTTTGTGGCTGAGACACTATACACGTTGCATCACTGGTAGTAAACAGCTCTCCCAAGATCATAACCCTACCAGCAGAGTGTTACAGAGTATGCATGCTTATACCTCTAGTAACCCCTTTATGGTGTCTTTGCCTTTGCAGCACCTTTTAATGTGCGATCGAAACACTGGGAAGGAGATTTTAAGAGGGATACTCAGGATTCTGTAGTAACTATTTAGGGCTGGCCTGCTTAGCATGGGAATTTGGCATGGCTGTCCACATAGCTTCTATTCAAGAGGAATAGAAGGAATTCAAGAGGTTGTCAGCGTGCGAAGGAGGGAGTCCTATGGGGTCTGCATGAGCTTGGCAGTATAGAGGGCCCGTTATCGTACGTACATTTCTATTACACAGAATATCCCATTATGCCATATCCATATGAAAGACAAACAGTATCTGTAGAATAGCGTTTTCATACCACTTTCCCTCTGCAGATCTGAAATAAAGGACAGTGTCATTGCAATTTAAACAAAGATATGAGTGCAGGGCATGGGCTGCATGTGTGTGTAACACAAGTGTTTAGAAGGGAGGGGTGGGTCATATTATGGAATACCTGCATACGTAGATAGCATTACAGGAATGTACTAGAGTACACATTGTTGAGGGGCGTGAGAATGAAAAGGTTGAGCTGAACAGTGTTCCAGCACGTAGGTGCTTGTGGTGGGGAGGAGGGCAGCCTGGCGGCTCTACATGTATATAGCGAAGTTTGCTAACATTACGGGAAGTCCAGGCATGCAGCATAAGTAATGGATAGTGTTCAGGGACATCTGCGTATACCGTGTATGTAGAGAAACATTTCTGCTAGGACGGCTGACAGCAGGAGGCCTCTACTAGTATTTTGGGATTTTACGTTTTACAGCAGTGAGCTAGCGCTGCTGCGTGAAATGTGCCTGCGCGCCAGAAGAAGTGGGATGGCAATGCACAACGCTTTTATCCAAAGAGAGATGGGTGTAATCCTTGACACCTCTGTTTATTGGTTAGATGGACAGTACAGTGCATCTGCCTTTATCAAGATTTATGTTATAAGGATGCTAAATTGGGGATAGGTAATATTATGGGATGTGATTTTGTATAATGAGAAATTAATGATATTGTTGCAGATATGTAATTGGTTTATATTTATTTTTATGCACTGTTCATGTCAATATAATGTGATGATTGATTTACTGGTGGAGGGCAATAGCACGGAGCAGTGTGCTGTGCTGTAAAAACAGTATGTCCAGAGTGGGAGGGAGGAAGAGAACACGCTGGAGTTTTTCCTTGGGGTAGGAATAGTTCTATAGGTAGTGGCATTTATGACAGGCAGACGCACTGTGTTGGAGGCCCGTACATATGGCCAGGAGGTGACAGGAGTCACCGTGCGATTGACGCACGTTCTGCTGCTGGAGGCTGGTGCTTGTGCTGATGGGTACCACATCACGGCTGGGAGAGCACAGCCTGCTACAGGCCCCCATTGTGGCATGAAGGAGAACGGAGCCGCACGCCCTGATCTCTGACAATCTGCCCAGGTCTACAGAAGGAGGGGATGACCAGGGCACCCAGGTGTGGGCATAGGAGGGACTCCTGGACACCACGGAGCAGGGCGAATCCCTGCTTGCTGAAGAGGTCGGCAGAGCGAGGTGAGGCGAGGCGGAGGGAGGAGGAGGGTGCAGC
>NW_010590091.1:0-14651 GCF_000705375.1 Tinamus guttatus
TTGTAGGTATAAATGTGTGTCTGCGGACTGGTATTAGTCAAGGCAAGAGCATGGACAGTTACACCTAAAAGGTCTATTGCAAAGATATGCCTTCAGGCATATCCTCATATTGCCCACCTTACCTCTCCCTGAATAATCCACCTATTCTCCCTACGGCAAATGAAAGTCACACTTTTAAGAAATCCCTTTGGAAAGCAGGATGGAGGCACTTCTTAATATTGTCCCTTGTTGATATTTTTTTTCTTATGACAGAATTAGAAAGGAAAACAGGCTGGCATGGAAAAAATGCAGTCCATGTACATCAGTAAATCCAGATGATATGCATCTGTGGATCCTGAAGGAAATTAGCTGATGAGACTACCAAATGACTTCACAATTGTTTCTGAAAAGCCATGGACGGGAAAGAAACAGCTGCGGTAGCTGCCTTTCAGAAAAAAAGGAAAATGCAGCAATCTGGACAGCTACCATGGATTAGAGGTTAGTTGTTCTGGCCCAACAAATAGCAGCGCGCAAACAAGAAAAGTATTATCAGATGGAGTGCCCAGTTAGGCTCCTGGCACCTGCTGTAGGAGTCTCTGGATTATGCTAAGATCATGGATCATCCTCGTTTAAGACAGAAGTAAATAAACCACTGGGCAGATTTTCAATAAAATACTGTTTCTTTTCCGGGATCCTTAATGTTTTTCTTAAATGCTGCTCACAAAGTGATGTATTCCAAGTAGCTTGTACATTAACAGACATTTCAATACTGTCCTACAGCCTCATTTAGAAAAAACACAGGACCCCTCAGGAGAAAGATTGTTGAAAATCACAATATTTGTATTGAAAGCTACAGCTATGGCAAGCAAAGGGCTTAATCATCTGGTCATCTCAACGACTGCTGAGCCATGAAGAAGGAGGGAAAAAAAGGAAGCCACGCGATAGCTTCTTAGGCTGAATTACAAAACCAGCGGACAAAAAGAATATAATATGGAAGGCATCGTGATGGCTGTGGAAATTTTCATACAGTGCCTTGTGGATGAAAAATGAGTTTAAATCGATAAGAACCTGAGCACTGATGCATGCGGTTAAAAAAAGCCAAAAGGTCATTAAAATAATGGAGAGCTGGTAAATCGTAGGGCCTGAAATTGTCTCAGAGCAGAATTAAATTTAGTCACTGCTCTGTGACAAAATTTTGTTAGCTGTTAAATTTTAGGACTCCGATGGAGGACGTCATTCTGTGCTGCAGTGTTTCATATGAGATCAGCGCAAATCTGAACGAAGAGGCAGCGCACGGAGCCAGCAGAGCCAGCAAGAGAGACTGTGCAAAACTCGCCAGGGCAAGAGGGAAAAATAATTTGGGGGGGTCCTATGAGAAGAGGCACGTCAGAGGCCGCCGAGGCCATCCTCCCTGTCCTGAGCTGCTCCGACGTGGCTGCAGTTCTTCGGGATGGCTGCGGGATGCCTCGGGATCTCGGGAATAAAGCTGGAGGATTCAGCCTGAGCAGGGGGATGGCACATGCTGCAGAGAACTACCCTAGCACGAGTGACGGGGAAAAAAAAAGGCAAAACCTTCTTGACAGATCTTTTCTTATGCTTAATTGTTTCTAATTCCCATCTTAAAACAAAAGGATTGTGCAGTGCTACAGTTAATGAGAGGAGAAACAGATGCAGCAGGCAAGATATATTGTACAGGAGATGTTAATCTTGCTGCTTGGGGGGATGAGCCCAGCGCTAATGGATGGCTTCAGCACACAAACGCGTTCCCCTGCAGACAGGTTGGCGAGTGCTCCTTTGTGCCGGGCGCTCCTCCAGCTCCTCCCAGCGCAGGGGATGCGGCAGTAGCGACACCACCACCCCAGGCCATGCAGAGGAAGGGAATCATCTCCTCCAAAGCAGAGAAATCCATGAGCCGACGTCTTTAAAAGTGTTGGTCGAACCCTACTCCTTTTAGGCCGTTGTTGCCACCCCCCCCCTCCAAAAAGGACCATCCCCGCGTGCTTCGCTTTGGGCTCTCGGCAGTCCTGGGACAGCTGTTGGATGACAGGGGGCATTAACTTGTGCGTCTGCGGCTCTGAAGTCTCTTCGCTGCAGTCACAACAGATATTTTCGCTTTGCAAAGCTCTGACTGAGAGTGAAATTTTGTTTCCATTTTTGCCATGGCTGTCAAAAGCCGCGTACAAAATCTGAAGGGCCTTCAGGTATTTTTAGGTGTTGTCCCAGCCTGCCCTGCCCATTACGAGCAGTCGGTTTTCATTTCAAAGCCAGCAAACCAAAAGGCCGTGATGCACTGTACCTAGTCCCTCCACAGCCTCATTTGTGTTTTTAATCGAGTTACTCACTCGAAGCCGCCTCCCGTAACAAACCAGGCCGCTTCCATCAGGGGAGCTCTCAGGCAGCGGAGGGAGCCCAGCGAGCGACACGGCAGCTCCCCGAGGGCTCGCGCTGCTCCCCGGGAACGGCCCTGGCCATGGGTGTTGCAGGCAGCCAGGGCAGCTCTCAGGAAAAGAGGAAACGTGGGATGGAGCAGGGAGGGAGGGATGAATAACTCATAGCAACAGATGGCAACCCTTCCACTCAGGTTAGCTCACGGGCGGTGGAAAGGCATTCTGCTTCTCCCTCCACTGCCGAGGCTTCATTCTTAATACGTGCTCCTTCTTGAGTTGAGCCTTGATATCCTTGACTGACCTCCTGGCTCGTCTGTCTTCAGAGGGAAGAAAAGCTGAAAACATTCCCTGCCCTTCCGCAAGGGCTCTGGTCTTTCTCTATCTTGAATTTTTCAATTAAAATGAGTGGCACTTCATGAAATTCTCTCCCAGTTGCAAAGTAATTTTGTTTATGCTATTGGGATAGAAAAGGAAGGCGGAGAAACCAGAGGTGGAAGACCTCCATTTCTTCTGTTTCACATTACTAAGCTCAGAGTTTACTGGTGCAAAAAAAGGCAATATTGCTCCTTGGGTCAACATCACTGATCAGCTTGAATGCTTTAACAGTTTCAACACAAAGTCTGCACTGACCATGTGCTACGAAGCCACCGATTCGAACCCTGACAAGGCTCCCCTGGCTCTGCACTCTTTTAAGGTAGCTAATCCAAAAGTTGCAATTTATGTTGGCCAGCAAGAGCCCGAGCCCGGGCAGCACAGGAAGAGCGATGGAGAGCTTGCAGCGCAGGAGCAGAAAAGTCCAAGCTGCTGGACTGTTTGCTTAGGAGAAGGGAAACCCTCCACGGCCCGGGCAGGCTCACACACCTACAGAGAACACCTGCCTCCAAGCAGCCCTCACCGCGGGCCTTCCGAACCCCAACTCACTGCAGAGGGGAACTGCTTTCCAAGCTGCTTTCCCCCCTGCTCTCAGGCACTTTGGTGGATATAAAACGAGGTAAATAGAGGGCCTTAGAAAGCTGTCCTAACCAATCTGCAAGATAACACAAAGAGGGGCATCCCGCGTCGTGAAGTCTCTCAAATTTCTGCTACTGCAGGTTTCAGACACGAACTGGGATTTAGGCAAGCAAACGAAGAAAAAGAAAAGGGGAATTTGCAGGGCTCAGCAGGATGACAGATTTCCTGTTTCGGCTGGCTTCTT
This sequence comes from Tinamus guttatus, assembly GCF_000705375.1. The sequence continues at coordinate 3,562 of NW_010590091.1, forward strand.
CAGAAGACCTTGTATATTTCTACAAAACCAAGTGTGAGTTTAGTTGTTGGCTGCTGTGGCTCTGCTCCCAGGAACGGCAAAGCTCTAAGGTGGCTCTGCTTACGCCAACACTGCAAGGACCAAACCCTTGTCTCAGAGGTGCCTGCATATAAAGAAACACAGTTTGGCTCTGCTTTCTATTTCTGAGTTTTGTAGCTGTGCGCTTCCAACCTACATCAGTTGTCAATGCCCTAAAAGACTTTTCAATGCATATATATTTACGCAGTGCCCATGAAGGCAAACTCAGGCTCTTGCAGGGCTTAGGGAACACACACCAATTCCTACTTTGCCACAAAAGCAAAACATCTACAGCTAGTCCTTACTGTGGGCCACCATTCTCTGCTGGAGGGCTGGAAGAGTGTAGGAGCAGATTAAAATAAAAATATATATTCACACCATGTACTAACTTATAGTACCCATATGACTGCAGTTATATTAAGCCATAGCTGCTGTCTACACACTGAGAAAGAGATGCAGGCTTCCCTCCATATTTGTGTGGAAGGAAAACAAAGGCACATACAGCTCCTCCCAGAAAACAAATTTTTAAAAAATGGAGGAATGTGGTGCTTGAAAAAGGGAGATTTGGAAGGCAGCTGAATAACTGCGGAGGCTCTGCGATTCTGGTTGAATTTTTCCTCTGTAGGAAACGGTCCTTTTCCAGTGCCATTTGTAAGTGTCTTTAAAACACAGCCAAAAGTAATAGGAATACAATCAACATCAGATATGAACGAAGACACTTTTTCTGTAGCTGCAATTAGCTGTTGTCAAAGAGGAGGCCATGAATAATGCATGCAGAAGGGTGGGAGGGTTACTTATTTTTCCTCTAAGCAGATTATTTTAGCATGGGTGAAAGGCTACCAAGCTCAAGAACAGTGCTCAGCATCGTGCAGTGTATAAACAGCTGTGGCTCAGCGCATCATAAAAGCCACTGAAGGGCTGAGCCAAAACACATATCTAGCTATGAGGAGGGAAGAGAGGTGCAGCACCGTGTAACCACTGCCGAGGTTCACATTTGCCATCAGCCCCCATGCACATGAGGCCATTCTGAAGACCAGGATATGCCCTTCCTCCTCATTAGGTGTTCTGAAACTGTTGCAGGTGTTACTGTAGCCTTTTGAAAACTCTCTTTAATACCAAGGCTGCCTGATCAATTGACAGACATGGAGAGCTGGAACATGACTTGGCCATTCCTGCAGATATAGGTGCGCAAGAGGAATGTTTTTGGTTGCATGGCCAAGTTTATCCCTGGCTTTGCTTGCATTTACCTCAGAGTCAAGCAAACAGCCTCGGTGCAGTCGATTTTGCCTAAGCATATTATCACAGCTTTTTACTTAATATGTTTTTTCCCCATGCCTTCTTCCGCAGAGCTAAAGCCCGAGCAAATAAATGCAGTCTTTTACCTCATGTTCTCCTTCCTGTGAACTGTCACATACATTTCATAGACTCGCCCTTGGGGAACGGCCCCTGCCGGGATCAGCAAGCTTACTCCTGCAGAACAGAAAAGACACACACAAAAAAAAAAACCAAAATAGAGAGAAAAAAGGCAACCAGGCCTGTGACAAAGATTGACAGGGGAACCAGAAGCTGAAGCCTAGGGTGCCAGTTTTTTCCCCGGCCCCTCAGGAAGGCTCTAAAAGACTGCAGCAACCCACGAGAAAGACTCTTTGCTGCAAGCCTGACTGCCCGCACTGCCAGGCACTCTGTTCTTATTCCCCCGGTGTGTCTGCGCTCGAGTGCTGCAGAGGAGAAGAGGGCTTGTTTTCTTTAAAAGGGGCAAAGAGGGTTTTCCTTAAAAATCAGGGAAAAAAATCCAGTGGAATATTGTCTTAGGAAATAACAAGAACCGGCTGCTTCCTGAATGATGGGCTCTGTGATTGGCAACCTGTCCCCTAATGCACTCAGTTTTTATTTAGGCTCTTGGGGAGACAGAAGTGGCCTTCCTGGCATTTTGAAGATGCCCAGTCTTGCAGAGTGACTGAAAATTTGGCCGTCCAATCTCAAAAAAGTTCAGGCAAACGGGCCCTGGGCCCTTTGTGGTGACACTTAGTTGCACATTTGATTACAAAGCACTGTACAAACATTACTGCAAATTCGGAAATCAAGCAAGCAGCTCCCCAGAAAAGTCCTCTTTTACCATGATAAACACGGTCCAGGAACTCCAGTATCTCACACTTCCTGGTGAGCCTTGGCCAGCTGTCATTGCAGATGTGAATTACCTGGAAATCCGTGGCAGGGATTTTAATTCCTGCATATGACAGCTGAAAATGAAGCTATGGGAAACATACATGCAATAGAAGCTCTGGAAAAACACACCTTGCCATATGACTGCCCCTTCTCCTTCCGTGTACCTTCACCCATGCATGCTCTCCACTGTAATTGGGCTGCTCTGGTGTAAATGAAGGGCTTTGACCATATTACTGGGAGAACATCTATGTGTGCATGACTAGAAGCAGCATGGAGACAACCACGCAAGTTGCAGACAGATTTATATACCTTGCAAAGCCTCTTTCAATCATTTGAAAGGGATTACTGCAATAAATAAGCACTTTTCTCTACAAATTGATATTAATATATGTGAATTACATGTGACTAATAGATTTTGCTGACAATATGCATCACCATGGTGTAGGAAACCTGAACATTAATACCTATCTTCAGATGCTAATTAATATGAGATCCAGGATTGTACAGAATGAATTTTCAACATTGCTCAGTAATCAGTACCAGATTTCTTTAAGCAGCTCAGCTTTCACTTAGGCTCTTAAATTAAATATATATTTTTTTCCCTACTCTTTCCCAGTACCTCAGAGAGGAGGGTTAATGCTTACGGACCACTTCTGGTTTCTTCCTGTAAAATAGAGAGCTGAAAGAACTCGAAGAAGTTCAGCAGAACTAAACTGGTCCAGGGCCACCTGGACCTTTTGTTTTTTCCTTAAGGTCAACAAACACAAAAAGACCTGGTAAAGGAGCATGGAAATAAGGGCAGAAGGCATCTCTTCAGGCAGAACACAGTATTGTGTCAAGCACTGACCTCCAGCTATGAAGGAGGGAGGCAGAAAAGCTGTGAGACCTTGAGCTTCAGTGTCACGTATTTCTGAGCTGTGATCTCACATGGACCCAGACAACCAAAGAAACAAGGCTGAGGGGATCCCTCACCACCATGTGCTGGAGGGCCGCCTGAATATTCATCAGGTCAGGCGTTTTCTATCTGATTCCTTCAGCTAGGAGACGTAAGCGCTACCCTGAGTCTCTCCATATTTTGGCCTGAGCCATGTTTGCCTGCAGAATGTAATGCAGCCAGGAAAATAGCCTTCTGAGAATTAGTATTCTGGTGTCCTACTTCAATACCACACCGTCTGCGATGAATTGGAAGTGGAACAACCGATTTGTTTTTTAATTAATTTGTCCTTTTATGTATGATGACAAGATGGAGATTTTCTGGCTTGAAAACCCTTTTCTAGAGGTTCATGAAACGAAAAGGTCAAGGATTCTGAATCTCAATTCACACAGGCAAGTTCTGAAGCCTAACACATCCGTGAAGGTGGCTATGAGGCCTGTGATATTCTGTTCAAAAGACTGCTGGGACTTTGGGAAAAGGACATGTGTAATAGCTGAGCAGACCTGAATGGTGGGGTCTTTGGTCTGAGTAAAGAAAAGCAGAGGCCAAGGTGAGACCCTGTTTTTTTGTTTTTTGTTTTTCCTGCATGAAAGAAAACAAAGCTAACTCCACATAAGCCCACGAGACAATTGTGCTTTTAAGCCAAGTTGCCCTTACCTGAATCAGGAATTATTAAGTGGCCCCCTAAGGAGTTGAAGGTCCCGAAGGCAGTGCAAGATGGGTCTGTCTGTCGAGCAAGGCTCTGGTTCTTCATGTTGAGGGTCTCGTTCTCCAGCAGCGACTGGGTAATCTGCGGGGACAGCTTGGAGGAGAAGTCAGAGAGCTCGTCCTGGGGGGTCACTGCGCCAGACGTGTTATAGACCTTGATCTTCAGGTTAGGCAGTGGATCTAGGATCGGAGAGTTGGTCATGGGGATTTTATCAGAGACATCATGCAAGGCGTAGACAGGACCCCTGTACATGGCTGCAGCAGAAGTGAGGTCTGGTGGCACTGCCAGCAGGTCTGCATTGGAAATGAAAAAGAATAACCTTATTACTTGTGGGTTTTCTTTGCTATTCCGATGATTTCCTCCTGGGTAAAGATTTTTTTTTGCATTCATTTTATATTCATACCAAAGGTTACGAAAGCACAGTCCTGATCTCCATCTCGTTTCTGTGTAGCTCCCCAGCTGTCTCCCAGGGCATTGCACAGCCCAGGCTCTGTGGAATCTAATTGTTATACAAAATTGAAGGACATTGCTCTAGGGATTTTTTCCTGGGATTATTTTCCTGGCTGTGCTCAGATTTCAAGTATGACATGCTTGGCCTCAGGGCAAAATGTTTTCCATACTCAGTACTCCTAGTTTTACTAACTAGTGCTCACTCTCTAAATGCTAAGTGAGAATCATTACCTGATTTATTTAATTGGCCTAAAGACAGAATTCCTGAAATAAAAGATACAACAAATCTGTGAAGTCATCCTGTCCACGAGTCCCAGCTAGTCTGGGGTTATCACCTAGAGTTTTACAAGTACGATCGACAAAGACAACAAAGCTTCTGCTAGTCACCCATGTTGAAAACTCTTCTGTCACCCCGGCTCTTATTTTAATTTATTTTTCACACGCATGTGCAGGAGGGAAAAAATAAAGTAACTCTCAGTCTAAACGTGGGTACTGAAGGAGCCAGCCGCAGCTTTCCAGTGTCTGTTTTCTGATCGGTGAGGTGTGAAAACAACCACACTGTGCACTGGTGATAAAAATGCTCATCATTAAATTATGTTCTACTGCAACTTCTGTTACATTGTCTATGGAAAGTACAGTATTTCCTACACTATATTTATGCCTGGGGAGACAGGGCACATTAAAAAGGCTATTAGCACAATAAAGGGGGAATGTGTTATAAAACTATTGCAATAGCATCCTGTGATGAACCCTGCCTCTCTCGTTTCCAGCCTAGCTTTGCCTTTTATTTAAATTTGAACAGGACCTGTGTTTCTGGGAAATGTTTCTGTGCTTTGGTCTCTCCTTCCCATTCTCTCTTCAGAGGCTGAACTCCTCCTTTTTCCGCTCTCGAGAGAGGCCGGCGTGCGTTTCCAGCCCTTGAGCATCCGAAGCAAATGGATATGAAATTCCTCCCTTTCTCCAAGTGCCAACCAGCACCCGGTGAGGACCATGCTGCAGCCCCAGAGACCAGATCCTTGCCTGCCCCTGAACGGGTCACCGTGGAGCGGGACAGTGACTGACCTTGCCTGGCGGCCTTGATGCTGACGGGCTGGAAGCCGCCGTTGAGCGCCGACGAGTCGATGATGTCGGACTCGAAGTCGCGGTGGTTCTTGCGGTAGACGAAGAGCGCCACGACCACGGAGATGGCCAGGCACACGATCACGGCGATCACGATGCCCACGTAGAGAGCCACGTCGTCCGAGTCTGGAGCGGCTGCAGCGACAGAGCACGGGAGCCGTGAGGAAATGTAACCCGGCACTTTCAACGAAATACATCCTTATTACTCTCCTTTCCTGCAGATATTTACTGCCTTTTTATAGGCTAATTTAAAACCCATTTCCAAGGCTATATAACAGGTCTGTGCCCTTTTGGTGGAGAATGATACTCAATTTCTCTCCGCAACCTGTGCTCTAATTCTTTACCTATCTACTTGCCCATCTATCCAGGACCCGGGCAGCTGCCTACTAAGCATAATGTGTACTTACATAATTAGTCTTATGCAGGACATTAGCCTGATGGAGTGAATTTTCATGTCATGTGGGCACCTCATAGTTGGTAGTTCGTCTGATAACAAAACCTGTGTTGCTGACTTTTAAACTTCATGATCCTTATTTAGTAATAAAAATCTGCAAAATTCATTTCCTATGAAATGCCTAGAATATTTGAACTCATCTTCTGAGGTGGATTTTTTGAACTGTAATATGCCAAGCCATTTTTCCTTTCCATACATTCTGAATACAAAAAAGAAATAGAAAACAACCTCTCTCCCTCAGTAAAGCAGAGAATCAAACACTGAATTGTCCCCACTGGCATTAACACATATGTGTCCGGATGCAAGCTGGAGCAAGCACAAGAAGTAATGTGGTAATTTACCAAAAGGAACGTGGATTTATTACAGCTCTCTGGTGAGGAAATGGCTAGGATATTTCTACTATGTGCTCTTAACACATCTTCAGCACTAATTCCAGGGTAATCTCTTAACATCATTATCCACTAGTCTTTTTTTTTTTTTTCCCAAAAGGTCTGAAGGCAGGATATAAATTTGATGGGTTTCTGAACAGTGAAGAACCCCAGTTTTAGAGAAAGAGAAAAATAATAAGAAGAAGAACTGCAAAAACAAATCAGATCTTTTTAGTACCCGATTTTCATTCATTTAAAACACGTGAAATAATTTTTACTTTATTTTACTTTATTATTCAGGCAGCATCTCCTCCCGTTTCGCTCGCACGTAAGAGCTGTTATCATTCTGTGTCAGCCTGCTGACAGTGAAAATGCTGCTGTCAGGCAAGCAGCCTGTGACTTACTCTGCTGAATACGTCCCTCTTTGCCTAATCTCACATAGCTGGGCAACAGTAAAGCTTGACCCAAGGAACAGCACCCAAATTAGCATCCAGGAACATAAAATCAAATATCAAACTTACAAGAAAATCCATATTCATTCTGGGTTCTCTGTTCAGTTGAAATAGGATAAATGAAACCTTAAAAAGAAAGAAATCAAACAAAAAAAAATGGGAAGAAAATCAAATTAATGATGAGAACAAAAAAGGGAAGCATGAAAAATGGTTTAATTAAAAAAAAAAGAAGGAAAAGAAACTGATGGCACTTTAAAATTCTGATACAGCACAGAAATATGATTTTGCATCCCCTGTCTCCTCCAGAGCCTTACTAAGAATTAATAAGTAGGCAGATTGAATTTCTGAGCCAAAATCGGTCTCGAGTCACTAACTTTGGAGTGCTTAAAGTCTTTCTTTTATTGAGCATAAACTGTAATGGATCTAATTTATTTCAGACATCAAGGGTCATTAGCATACGGAAAGCCTTTTCTCCATACCCCTCCATATGCTTTAATTCCCAGGACATGTTCGGCAGGGCTCTAAACAGTTTTTTTATTTAATTACGGCCGCTTGCTGTTGATCTAATAGAGCTAAAGGAGACCTGTCGTCACCGGTCAGAGGTTAAATACCCATTTGCTGAGCAGAGGCCATGCAGAAAGCCCTCTTTTTAGACTTCCTTGGGATTATTTTATCCGGTTTGAACACGCGCTCGATAGGAGTTCCTCGGGGAGTGAGGAATTTGTCAGCAAACTGGAAACTGAGTAGCTTCTCTTGAAATTATTAAAAAAATCAATAAGACCCCTGGGGGTCATAATGCTATTTATTTTAAATCTTTGCAAGCCCCTAACATTGACCAAGCCGTGGCATGACTTACAGTTGTATTTCGGAACGGATGAATATCGGAGGCTGTTTTTTTGCAGCTTTTCCCTGTGTGGCTCCTCCAGCAGGGCCTGCTCCCCACGGCCCTGCTCCACTTGGGGAGCTGCTGCTTGCCCCTGCAGCACCACAAAACCTCTTGCCCTTTTCTTTCTTCTTCTCTCGGCTGGCAAGTTCTGCAGCCAGGATGGTGCCTCATGCCAGCAGCCGCCACGCCAGGAGCACAAACAGCGACGCTGCCTGGATTATTTTGGCTGCTATTGAAATTGTGTTCTCTGTTGCAGGGAAAATGAAAAGCCAAATTCAAGTCTTCTCTGCAAAGTAAACAAGTCTCATCTTCAAACAGGCTGAAAGAAATGAACTTCTTTGCAATCTCTTCACAGGCCCTGCTTGTCACAAATGCTTATCTGCATCTTACAATTTTACATCGCTCCTCTTCTTGATCGCTACAAAGAGCGTCTTTGCAGCCACATACGAATGACACAATTTTCCTCACCAGAAAGCCTTTATGCAATATTCAAAGGCACGTCTCCTTAAACAGGGGGAAAAGGCGGGAATACTGCCCCTTGCTCCCATTAGCCTTGCAAAGCAACAGGCTTAGCAAAGCGTGTGTGATTTTAGTCTCCCGGGTGCACCACGCACCGAACTCAGTGCTAAAATCCAGCGCGCTGTTCCAGAGAAAACCAGCTCGCACGGGTGCCCACAAGGACATGTTTTTAGCCTGAAAAACACACGTCTGCACACATACACACAAGGAAGGCATGGCCAAGGTGGAAGGGGCTCCTGCTTGAGAGGCGTGCAGGAACGTGGCTCACAGTCATGCCGATTCTTTGCTGTTGGCCACGAGTCAAGGCTGGCCGAGCTGGCTGTGGATGGCCACGAGGCACCTGGGCTGGAGGTTCGATGGCACCTGAGGTAAATCTTAGCCACTTTGTGAAGTGAGGGTGCTGCAAAAGCGGGGCTGTGGTGGCCTGGAGAGCGGCTTGGCGGAACAGGAGCACTTTTGGAAACTTGCTTGTGATGAAGGGGCTGTGCCGCAGCGGAGCGGCCGGCGGCAGCGGGAAGCGGGAAGCGCTCCTGCCCAAGAGCACTGCTCGAGGAAGCGGCTTTCATGCGGGTCCCGCTGGCTGCGCCTTCAAGCAAGGAGATTTCTTCAGATAATGAGGGCAACCTGCTGCGATCAGTACCTGAAATAATGAAAAATGACTCCCCTTCTTTCTTCAAAGTAACCGTGGTGAAAAGAGACCTTTTTCTTGTTTCCTTTTTTTTCCCTTTCCTGTACCAACAGCGCTGCTCGGCAAGTACCTGAGGGACTCCTGCCAGGATCATCGTCACTTTTAACAAGGGTGAGTGCAGAAAGGTGCTGTTGGCTTGGACTCCACGAAGGCTGCTGAGTCACGCAAGGAGCAGCAACTTGTTTTGAGAAACGTTATTTAAGCTTCTTCCTACAGCTCATTGGGAACATAACTTTTCAAAGGGGCTTTTGATGTTTTCTTGTGTAACTTGCTGCTGGACCAGTAAAATAGAAACAATCATGCTTTGCACATGCACGGGATCTCAGAGGCCTAGCAGAAGCAGGTATTATTTCCCTCTCCTTACAAAAACTTTGATCTAAGACATACCTGGAGAGTCAGGCAGAGGCTTGAGCTGTGCCCAGAAATGGCACCACTGTCCTTACACAGCAAATGCATTCGTTAAAAAGCCTTTAATTAAGTCCATGTTTCTCCATGTATTCTACTTTATATTCTACCATAATCTTGTAAATACATTTTCTGTCCCTGTGAAAGTGCTTCCACCAAATATTAAAGGTGCCTTTTTAGGCTAAAGTAACGATAGTTGCACAAATCCTTTGTACGACAGCAGATACATCCTTATAAAAGAGCATTAAGTAGGCATTGCCTATTCCCTTCCTGTAAAGAAATTTCTAGAGCCAGTTAAACAGCTCTAGACTGATGTAGCATCTTGGGAAGAAAAATGGAGAAGGGCTGAATGCAATATTGTAGTGCAAAAATTAAAAGAATGCAACTTTGGTACACAGAAAAGACTTCAGCAGGCTTTTTATCAATTTAGTCTAACCCAATTTCAGCATCAGTCGATTTTGCACTGGGGAATTGTGTCCATTTGTCTGTATTGCCTTTGAAGCTCATCTAACTGAGTGGGAGCAGTCCGTGAGCGCGGAGGCCCCCAGCCCCTGGAAGTGCAGCCTGAGCACACACCCTGCACACAGCTTGCTCTGAGCTTCAGGGCAGGAATTCGGTGTGTGGCAATGGAAAACCTGGCATCTGTGGAAGAAAATCGTGCAGAGACTGTGGCACTGACTCCCTCGAGCCTCTCTGAAATGGAGTCACCAAAGCAACTTTTCCAATGTCTTCTGCCTCTCAACACAACTCACGGCACATCTGTGCCTGCCACCCCAGTGCTCAGCCTGGGATCTCCGTACCACGACCATTTAAGAGGAGAAACATCCTGCAAGCCTGTGTTTAATTTTATCTGGAAAGGGACATGAGCACCCTGGCCCAGCCTGGGAATTGGCTCATGTAAGAGACAACTTTTCTCCCTGTGGGATAAAACACAAGGTCTCTGGCAGGGCTTCATTCATACAAAACTCTGTAACCCCATTTTCCCTTAATAGCTACCTCTCTAGCTTTTGGAGCATGCTGAATTCGTGTTACTGCATAGCATTTTAGTGTGAATTAATCAGCTTATAAAAAGATTTTGTTGCTTGCAGAAAGTAAAATATTTACTTAAAAAAGGAGAAAAAACTTCCACATTTTCTTTTCGTATTTTCCTGTGCTGCCTGTGCAACTGCTTTCTCTCTTTTCCCTGCAGGTAACTGTGTGGGATGGTAGAGTAGTTGAAGGTGATCTTTTCGGCACTTAATTACTGCGCCCATTCAATTTCGGTTACATTTACAAAAATACTTACAAATACCCTGCAAAGAAATTGCTTTATGCCATTATCTGCAGAGGTCACAGCTAACGACATGTATTTTGAGGCTGTATCAAGGTTAGCAAGTGTTTCAGACAGGCGCTTTCATTTAGAAAGGCAAAGATTGCACAAAACACTCCGCACTCCTCGCTGCTTTAATGCACCCTGTTTGAATGGGGCACTCTTTGCCTCTCATCTACAGCTACCCGGTGCTTTATCCTCTCTGCAGTGGCTTCAAAAGGAGCTCAGGCCACGTAATGACATGGCCCTTTTGCGAACCTGGCCCCACGATGTGTCTCAATAACACCCTGTTGCCAGGAACCCAACAGGTTGATCCTAATACATTACAAGAGCACTTTCCCCCCGTTTGGTTCTGAACTCGTCGCCGCTGTTTGATGATGAACAGAGATGAACTCTCACAAGCAGACGCCTAAAATCAGGAGCCGGCCGTTTGTGGATGAGTTCAAGCAGCCACGGACACCAGTGACACATCCACTGCGGCATCGGCGTTCATGGAAACGATCCTTCCTTTCTCCATCGCACTTACTGCTGTCAAATGAGCTCCAGTATTTGAGTACTTCCAGATTTTTTTTTT
>NW_010590137.1:0-11221 GCF_000705375.1 Tinamus guttatus
AAAAAAAATAGCAGAGTAGATGATGTACCAAGCTGCTGTAGTCTCGCCAATACAGATACATCTGGATTTATGTAGGCAATAGATAAAGAGTTGGGGATTTGGGGATGCTGTATTTTGCTTTGTTCATAATTCCAGTTTAAGGTTGGCGGCCTTAAATTGACATAAATTGACATAAACACTCAATATATCCCGGCCAAATGCCACTGGAAAGTGTCATGCCTCCTAGCATCTCGCACTGACCTCCATTTAGTGTGCACTCCATGCAAAATCAGGCACTTGAACTTCTCCTGGTGCACCAGTATTTGGTGTTTCTTTGACAACTGTTGTCCCTAAAAATGATGTTTTTAGAATGTAAGAATTAAGAGGCTTGCAAAGAAGTGTGGTGTGTCCTTCATAGCTAATAAGTAAGCAGAGTTCCAAGACACAGTGGATTAACATATATGATACCTGGAAATTACTAATTTAGAATTTATTTGCCTTTAAAATTTTTTTTTTTATTTTTCATACTTTTTATTTTTATTTTTTTACTTTTATTGTTTGCATTCAAATATGTTTCTGCTAAGGCAGCAGACAGGACATTATACTTTTTTTCAGAAGTTAATTCGGATTACTAATTGACTTTAAAACTAGTCCTGATATTTTCAAAAGAACTGGCTGGAACAGAAAGAATAGATGACTAAACTAAGAATTAGTGATTAAATGTCCTAAATTACATTAGCTAGATGCAGACTCTTTTAGCCTGTACTAACTGAATAGATTCATTCAAATACATAAATGATATGATTATGATATGTGTTTTTTTTCTTTCTTTTAGGTAGTGGAGAAAGAAGGGTATCTTCTGAAAGCAAAAATAGCAGATGGTGGCAAGAAATTAAGGTATTATATTTCAGTGTTACCTTACTAGTTGTAAAATTAAGAATTGGTGTGTGTCTAACCATGTATCACTATTATTGCTTATAGACGAAGTGCATTTGTTTCAGTATAAAACCAACACGATTTAGCTTTGGAGCATTATGGCCTGCCAGGCCCAGAAAGCAAGTGACCTTGTCTAAAGGCCTGAACCAAACCAAAAATATGCATTTGAAATGGGAAAACTTTGTAGTGAGTGTTTGTGAGGGTTCAAGGATACCAGAGAGGTGCCTGCCACGTGGGGATGCCAGATGTACAGGTAGGCAAGGTCATCACAAGCAGTCAGCACTCACTCGGCTTGGTTTCTGTTGATCCAATCTGAGTCTTTACTCTGGCTTTTATGGAAGGACTCACTAGTCTGCCGCATTTAGGTGTCTCTAAAGCAGTAACAGAGCATATTACAGCGGTATTTTAACTTCCTAGTTTTAGCATTGTCTAAACAGAGGTTGTCTCTGGGTAGAGACTGGGCTCTTCAATGACATTAATTTGCACTTTCCATATTAGAAATGCCTAAAATATTTACCTCCCAATCATAAGGTTCCAAACACAAGTCCAGAATAGTACTGACATAAAAAGGAGATATCTTTCATTTATATTTTTAAATAGGACAAAATAGTATATTTTCAAATAGCCTCAGAAACCGTGAGCACCATTGATGTTATAGTGTGCTGCCATCAGGTGTTCGTTTGCTAGAATGCAAAGGCAACTAGGCTTGAAGTGTGGCTGTATTCCTGCTCCTTACAGTCTGCAAATGTCAGATTTCAGCGGCTTTCTGAGGGTATATTTTAACAATAATTTCAAGATTTCTTCTCTAGAAGGATTCATGCAATAACCTTGCTAATTGTAGTTTGGTATTTTCTGCATACTGGTATTTATTTGTCCTCATACATACAAAGGATGGGCAGTGGTGACTTACCCACTCTGCCTGCACCGTATGACCTACCACTTTACTTGCCTAAATGTGATATTCATTGATTGGAAGTGTTTTTTTTTTTAATAATAATTTTGGTAGTCATATGGCAAAAAAAAACCCCAAAAAACAGCAATATTGCTAAGCAGGCTTTTCTGAAAAGGCTGAATAATTTAACTTTTTGTATATGTCCCGTAAAATATGATGAATGCCCACCTACACAGAGACTAATACACCTTAAAACATTTTTTTCAATTATTTTTAGTTATTTAAAATCTGATTGACAACTTTATGGATCTCTCACTGAGAAATATTTGAAAAAAAAGTTTAAAAATATCATCTGATAGAAATTCCTGAGTGCTTCTGGTTCATAATTTAGAATGTCACTGCATAGTGTTTAACAGTTGAGCTCAGACAAACTGTTCCCTTTAGTTTTCAGCAAAGATGAACCGTAAAACTCAAATGAAACTCAGAAAAACATCATATTTCCTAATATTAAAAATATACTCTTAGATTACTGAGTTCTTGATGAATCTCAAGTTGAAAATTGTGAATATAACTGAATTTTCTTGAATGGAGTCCAAGTTCATTTCCGAAGTTTTCACCTTAAGACAAACTTCTCAGTTAGTTGAGTGGACATTTGAAGTTTTAAAGAACCCTGCATGTAACCTGGACCTCAAAGTGTGGGTGCTGCTTTTTATTTCTCAGCTAACAGGGCTCACCCCACCAATACTAGAGCTGTCCCCTAAGGATTTTAATATATGCCTTTAGTAAGCCATCCAACCTAGGAAAATCTGTTTAAACTGGCATACAGCAATCGTGGAAACTTAGCTTTTCTGCATGAAGAGGAGGCTGATTCTTGGAGGAGGAAGAGGAAGGGAAAAGAAAGAAAAGTCGTATCTAATAAAAACTTGGATTCACTACCTTGATGATGATCTGTAGCTACAGTACACACCTCCCAAAGGATCCTGTAAGGAATAACTAAATATGGTGATGGACTGTTTTTCATGCCAACATGCACAATCTGTGGTTATGGCCATCATTTATGGTAGCTAAGAATATAGCTTTACAGTTGTAATAAATTCAGCTGAAATTTTCAGTGACTTAGACTCACCTTCTGGGGGAATTATTTGCCAGCAATGATCATATATTTTTCTAAAATTCAACTGTTTGTTTTTCTCACTCTTTTTGTCTCCTCTTCTCCATTAACATGAAAAGTGGTCCTATTTTCTTCAAATATATTAATCTGATCCATAGAGTTGCTTGATTTTATCATGTGTTGACCATGTTTTAAGGATAATCATCACTTTACATTGGGTGCAATCCTGGCCACACTCCAGTGGATACATATTTCTGTGCTAATGTCAGTGGTGTTAGAGATTCTTCTGTAATATCAGTGATGCTGCTTCAGCTGGTGACTCACATGTGTTGAACAGGAAGGTTATTAATAGGAATATTGTTATGCCAGATGATGGGGTAGTGAGAGCAGCAGAGCTTTGAGGTGGAGCTGGAAGTGAGTGTCCCAAAAACAGGCTTTTAAACTAGGGAAGACAAAACAAAAACAATGACAAAGAAACAAGTTTCCTTAGAATAAAAAAAAATACATTTGAGTTATTTAGGGATGTTTATATGGGGAGAATTTGGAGGGAATAAGGAAAATGAGGGATAGAGAAAAGGGTATATAGCAGCTGTCCCTGGTCCCACTGTGTCCTTGCAGGCAGGAGTCACTGCTTAAGGATCCATACACACGTGTAAAACCAAGTCTGTTTGTCACACGTGTTCAGGCTTCATCTGAAATGTTTAGGTTTGTGATTTGTGTTTGCATAAAGGAAATAAACAGTGGGGTTATCTGCACTCCTGTAAATATCATTTATCACAGAGTCAAACTTGAGACCTTCATAAAAAATATACACACACACACATATATTTATAATATATACATTTGTCCGATGAGCTCCACTTGTTTGTGATTATGTGGTGGTTTCAAACACTGCATCATAGAAAGATTAATATATATAATTTATATAATATGTTCTTTGTGTAGGGACACGCAGTCTCACATACTCATGTGTATTTTGAATTCTTCACTCCATCCTCTGCAGTTTGCCAGCTCTTTATCCTGAGCTCCTGATGTTTTGTGTTTACTGAAATTGCTCTGAAATAGCGTATTTGTCTTTATTTGTCTCCTCCATATACCTAATTTAGGGACAGGGAGAAAACATTTGGGCACTTTGAGTACAGACCCTTTATGGAGCTCTGTGTAGTCAAACGAAGTTCTATCATCTTGGTATTTTCCATGTTGGTTCTTTAAAACTAGTTACTAAAACGACACCAGTCTATT
This sequence comes from Tinamus guttatus, assembly GCF_000705375.1. The sequence goes on from NW_010590137.1 coordinate 4,161, forward strand.
TATAGCTGCTCTGTTGCAATGCATTGCTGACACTGAGTTTGAGTTTGGAGCCTTTTCATTTCTGACATGAAGGAGTTGAAAACACTTCTACACATGGAGCCTCTTTCACTTCCTGGTTGCTTGCCTTGTTAATCTTTTTCTGTTTATGATTTTTAGGAAAAACTGGTCCACATCTTGGATTGTTCTTACTGCTCGGAAAATGGAATTCTACAAAGAATCCAAACAGCCCGCGCTGGCCAATCTGGTAGGCAATTAACCATCTTTTAATCTCAGCCATTTCAGAATTGTTATTGTAATATAAAAAACTGGGAGCTTATATACAAAGAATTCAGACTGAGCTGATAACCTTTCAAGATTTGAGTGCAGCTGTAGGAAAATGCCTTGATAAACTTTTAATCAGATGTAGAGTGTGAGAAGAAATGGGACTTAGCATGTCCTTTATTAAGAGGTGCATTTTGAGGATAATTGCAAAGTGAGACAAATGGTGAGTGACTATCCAGTAATGTGAAGGTAACACTTCAAATTAAGGTGCCATTTATAAATGCTTTATTCTTATTTATGAAAATGATCACTAAATGCAGCCACTTCCTCAAATAATGTATTATAAAGTATGTTATAAAATGCATTAGTAATAAATGCTTAACAGATGATGCGATGAGAATCTGTTCCAAAGGATATTGTGAGACGTAAATTGTATTAAACCATGTATGTGCATCTCTAATACATGAATTTAAGTTGTTATCCAGCATCCTATAAAGTGGCTTATACATTAATAAATAATAATAAACTATTTATAAATGGCACCTTAATATAGGGTGCTACCAAAGCAGCAAACAGTATAAGTTAGTAAAGTGATTTTTTATCGTCGTATAAACGTGACATCTACCATATCCAGCTAACCTTCCTGAATATTTCCATGACTCCATCTAATGCAGCTAATGCAATTTCTGTAGCCTGTAGTTACTACAAAGTGAAATTTGCAGTACCTTTTTATTGTGCCCCAAGGAAAGGCCACTGATCTTAGTCTTCAGAGATGTGACAGCTCCATTGCACAAGCAATAACTGCCTGGATCCCTTCAGTGCTAGTTACTGTAGAGTTTGAGCCTCGAAACCTTTGTGTGGGCAACAAAAGGGGGATTCAGTAAATGTGTGACACTGTGGGCAGCGAAGGGACAGGTTTGACAAAACCCCGTTGTGAAAGGTTCTCAAGGCCTGATCAGACCTGCCATACCACATTGCCATGATGAGTGGCCACCAAGGTGCTCTCTTTGGCAGGAGTCGCAAGCAATAAGCTAATTTGTGTGTGGCAGGTGATAGGAATCCTTTTTAGTCCTATGTTCTTGATCTACCAGTATAGCTGACCATAAAGTTTTTCTTAAAGAGTATGTTCTCATCCTTTTGTTTTTGGTAATAAGGTGAGGCTTGTAAAAAGAAAAATAAAAAGGATGAAACAGTAAAAGTAAATAAAGGATGGGCACACATCCTGTTCTTGTTTGCTGTTGCCTAATTTGCTGTCTGTCCTGTGAATGGGTGTTGCTGTAGCAAAATCAGTACGTTCTGGAAACCAGTTCTTACCATGTCTGAGAGTCACATCGAAGTAGCAACACAGCAAATTGTTCTTCCTCGGGGCTGCACAAGTTCCAAGCTGTACAAGGATGTATTTTTAAAATAACTGTGTTAGCTTCTTTTAAAAAAGCTTATAAAGAAGCTAAGATAATGGTGTATGCATGAAAAATTATCATCAAATGATGAACTAGACTTGGAAGACAACACTGTCGTGTCCCTTGCTCTTCTCTTCCCTTCTCTTCTGGCCCTGCCATCCCTATAGCATGGTCTGTTTAAAGTAAGCTTGGATTCAGGAAAACTTCCGGCATCGTCACTGACTGGTCTCAACTGGCTTTGGAAAAATGTGATGTATTTGCTGCTGTAGCGGAGTTTGGGTGGCAGATTTCTGTGCTAATTAAGGGTTCCCACGTGCACTGTGTATCTTCCTTTGGGTGCTGTGTCTTCTCCTCTGTCCTCGCAAGGCATGGCCCAAATCCCAGGAGTTATCCACCAGCATAAATTCAACAGAGTGCTCGATTTTGCTCTGAGACTCCTTCACGTGGGTAAAACCCCTGGTAGCAGGTTAAGGATTTCAATCCTTTCAGTGGGTGGTTAGAGTAGAACTGCCTAGAAAATAGGGTTCTGGTGCAGAACAATCTATTTAACAACTAGCACGTGTTACCGGAAATGATTTTCTGAAAAGTCAGTCCTCCTCCTTTACAACTCACTTCGTCCGGAGCATTCACACTGATGAGATGATCCATTGCCTTATGGACTTGAATCTATTTAACTCAAAAAATTGCAAGTGTTACTGGAAATGATTTTCTGATAAGTCAGTCCTCCTCCTTTACGACTCACTTCGTCCTGAGCATTCACATTGATGAGATGATCCATTGCCTTATGGACGTGGTTTCTTTTTGATTTCCAAAAGCCAGATTTGGTAGGGCAGGTGCTACAGCAGCTTGCTGGAAGTGCAATTCCCCATCCTGGCATCTTACTGACCCCTTCCCTCCGTGCTGCCCTTTCCCTTCGTCCTGTCCCCAGCACCTGCATGCGTTAGTGTGACTCTCCTCTCTTTGACCAGACATGAAGTTCCCATCCTCTGGCTCCATGTAGAGCTTAGCAAGAATAAGGCCATAAATTAATCCAGCCTTTTGTTTTCTAAAATAAAAGGCTATGGGTTTTGCTTTTGCTTTGTTTTATTCTCTGCTAGGTCTGAATATTGGCATTGTGAACTTAAAGTTCAGTAGGCAAGGAAAATAGTTGAGGTTAAATTTCTGTCTCTTGTGGTCAAATTATAGCATGATGAATAAATAAATAAGGAAAAAGTTGGAGAAATGGGAATATCAGTACTAATGATGTCATAACCCAATTTTCTAACCCCAAATTTCACACATCAGAAAAAGCTAAACTGGCATGTTGATCTCATCTGATAAAGCAAAGCAATGTTAGTGTCCTCTGTAAACCATTTACCCAGATATAATTTTGACAGTGGAAAAGAAATAATATAAAGACTTCATTAAAAATCATTTGTTTACTGATCTTATTCAACTATATTTTACTTCAGAAAAAGAGGAACTCAACCATTAATTAAATAATGCAATAAAGTCAATGTTCAGTCACTACAATACGAATTATAACAAAGCATTTTTATTTATAGCAGGAAAGTGATGTGACTTAACCAAAAGATTAATGTACCTTTGTATTGTTAAGATATTAATTCATTAGTTATTAAATACTGTACATGAAGTGAAAATTTAAAATAAGAAAGCATCATTGTAAGAGGGATGATACTTCACAACAAAGGCAACGGGGAAAGGGAGACAAGCACATTCTAATCATCCCTCTTCTTTCTGATGATAGGATAACATTTAAAGGTGATTTACAATTATATTCCCCCAAATCCTTAGTGATACTCTAGCTTTTAGGATGGGCAATATCTAAAATAAGTTTTTGTTTCTCCTTTGTACAATTCCAGATATAAGACTCACTGTAATAACAACTTTCCTATGGATTCAGATGGGGAAGTCAGTGATCCGTAGCTTTTCTGATAAAGGTAGTGACTAGAATTATTAGTAACAATAATTAGAGGTAAATAGAGACCATGGCCACTGGAATCACCAGTAGGTGAGATGAAGAAAAAGCACTTGTTTACAATATTACTGAAAATCCAAGTCTGCAGCTCGTGTAACTATATTGGTATCTTTTGCTGCTATTTGATCGGTTATAGCTGTGCTTTTGGTGCCTTTTATGAAGGAAAAAAAAAAGAAAGTTTTTTAATTAAGGACACTATGATCTAGAGTGATCACAGCTCTGTTGTTAGTTCCCAGAATTAAATTCTATTATCACTGGTCTTTGTGAGCACGAAAAAACGGCCTGTTTATTCAACAGAGGTTATTTTAACCTCAGGTTATTAGCCCATCTGCAAAGTAATTTAGTGAGTGAAAATGCCTCTGAAATCCATATTCATGTTTAGGAAGATTTCATTGTAACAGACACTTGTACCAATTTACAGCATAGCCCCCTCTGACAACGCTGATATAACATAATTGCTCTGACTGGAAAACACACAGCAAGGACACGGCCAAGAGCGCAGGCCGTCGTGGTAGCCTTACCCCACTGCTCTGCAGTGTCCTGGGCCCCACATGTTTGGGCTGGGATGAATTTCTGCAGGTGTTTTGGGGCATTTGCACAGGTTTGAATGGAGCTCCTGGCGCTCCGTGGTGGAGAGCCTGGAGTGGTTGAACAAACTCCAGCTTGCAACAGCAAGAGACCAAGGCAGCTCGGTGGGCACCGGGTCCAGAGCCGTCCAGCTCCGTTGTTACCTGCAGCTTTATAGACCACTAGAATTAAAGGTGATAAAAACTTTAAAAAAGTTACCTGATATTGCAAAACTTCTCTGTGTCTTTTTTCTTTCCCCCACTTAAAATGCCATTTGAAAAGCCTGGCTGTGCTCTTAGCAGTAGCACTCCCATTCTGCGGGGTGCAGAGTGGGTCTTTCGTGGCTCTGTGATGAAAATTCCCAAGTCCTTCTCCTAGCCAGTGATCTAGTGAAAGGATAATCGATATCCCTAGTTTTTAAGTGTCATGGTCTGGAGCATTGAAAGCTGTTTTTTTTCTCTCCTACTTCAGCATTTGTTTTCTCTAATCATGACTCTTTTTGTGATTGGCTTTACAAATATTAACTGTTTCACCTTGGCAACAGCCTGGGGAAGCTGACGATCAGTACTGCAGTTTTGCTTTGTTATGAAAGTTTCAAAAAGTTGTATTTCCTGTCAGAGGCCAGACAGGAAGTCTAAGGCAGAACTGGGAAAAGAAAGAATCCTAAACCCGGCTCTTCTAGCGATTCAGCCACAAGAACATCCTTCTGTTTGGAATAACTTATTTTTTTTCTATTTAAAAAAATTAAAGAGAACAAAGGCACACAGGGCTGTCAGTTTTAGAGGAGCTGAGCCATGGTGGTTTTATGGTTTGGCAAATAGAGAATATAATTACAACTCCGGGACTCAAAAATGCCAGAAACCATGGCTGCAAATGCCTTGACCAGGATTTTTTGCTCTGCTTCTTTTAACCTAAATAGATCTTTTTCTGCCCATCTCAAGAGCACCCTGGAGAACAGACAGAACAGACTTTTTTTTTTTTTTTTTCCCTTCAGTAACAACATCAGAGAAATTCAGTGAGCAATCTTGGGAAAGCTGATTATGTGCTTGATGCTGGACTGGCCACCGTAACTTCTGCTGTTAAGTCTGTTTTCTTTATCACCAATGTCATTTTTTAAGGTAAAATGTCTCAAGAACAAGAGAGCAAAAAAGATGCACCCGGCTTGATTAACAACATTATGTGGATATTACTCCATATCTTCCCCGAAAGGGACTTCTTAGTGCTATATGTTGTTAGCAGCAGTAGTGTCCTTGTTGCCTGGGATGTTCAGTAGCCCGATGTGTAAAGGGCAGCCTCAACTGGAAGGCTTTGTCAGATCTGCTGCACAGGTAGAGCCCCTGGAGAGACAGTTTAGATGGCAAATCAGGGTTGTTTTGCTTTAAACCAGCTCCCAGCAACACGAAGGATTCTGGCTAGCAAATCTGCTCTCCGTATTACCTGCATCCATAGGGAGTAGCTGGGCAGGCAGAGCTGCGTTTGGGGATGGGATTTGGGCTGTCGTGGGCTGCAGGGCCACCCCGCAGGCACGAGCTCTGCACAGGCATCGCGCGCCCTCCAAGCTGCTTTGGGAGCTTCAGGTGATAACTGCTTTGGAGGAAGAAGCTGCTCTGTCTTACAGGGGTAATACAAGCTCTTCTATGCCTTTTTTTTTTTTTCCATCTGCATCCGTTTAAAATTGTAGGTGGATCAGCCACAGAAATTTACCTTTTAAACACAATGGTGTTTTGCAAAGTAAGCAGTTAAGAAACCCACCTGATCTGTGTGCATTTGTTTTGATCTATTGTGTAAGTGCGATATATCCGGCTATTTTTAAACAGTCTTATCATGTTTAAAATTATGTATCTAATATGCAAACTTTACTCCCAAATGAACGCACCCCAGTAACACTGACAGTGAGTAATGAACTCTTCTAGAGAAATTCTAGCAGCAGCACTACAATACTATGTCATTTGAGCTGTTCTGATCTTTATCTAGGAACTGTCACCATTTCTGAACATGGCTACATTCATGGTTATTTTTTTTCTTTCCAGAAACCAGGATATAAGCCTGAATGTGTGGATTTGTGTGGTGCGCGCATTGAGTGGACCCCAGAGAAATCCAGCAGAAAGAATGTCTTTCAGGTAAGAGCCCGTGCGTGCATTCCACTGCTCATTTGAGGATACAGTCTCTTAAGCTAAGAGGTAGGTTTTATTTCCTTCATAGGATATTTTAATAACTACAGGCTGATTTAATACTGCATTTTCCTTACCAATATAGGAGTGTAACATTTTATCAAGCGTCGGTTTACTATTTTTCCAAGAGATGGATTTCTGATGACTGAATCTCCTTAAACACTTGAGAACCTGTTGATTTATTGATTAATGTTCTATATTCGATTTGTTTTTAAAACTTAGTAGGTAATTGCTTTGGGTTCAGGCCTAGAATCTTGACCTAAGGAACTTCCATAAACACAAATTCTGCAAAATGCTTATCCAAGCAGTGCTCCAGCGTAGTGTGGTTACTGTGTTTATTTTCATTGCTGTTAAGGGTGCTCAGACGGTGATGACCTGGGTTCATTTCTGGAAGGGGAGGGGAAGACTCGAAGCGTCCACCTCTGTCAGGACCAAAATAGAAGGATGTGTGTTTCTTGTATGTCTATCCTTTGCTGATGGATACTAATGTTATTTAATTATTTCATCTAAATTCCATTGTATCGAATGGGAGGATCAAGGCCCTAAAGGATGAAAGGATGAAGAAAGCATTATTGCAGGGTTAACATTCCAGCGTCTAGGGGCTAAAAATTTTTATTGTGGCATTTTTAATCTTTGGACATAACCCAGCTCCCATGAATATCAGTGGAAATGCCTTTTTTTTTT